>JAFIRS010008912.1:0-13555 GCA_018342105.1 Gonioctena quinquepunctata | reverse complement strand
TAAAACCCGGGGCCAGCTTCAAAAACTACCCTTTCCCTCTATCTCGCTCAAGATCCCCGAAGGAATATTCTGACCAAAAACTGGAAACATGGGAAAATAAAATGAATTTTGATCAAAATTACTGGTTTTTTTTTATGTAATTTTTCCATTCTTTTGAAAAGTTCAATACTCTTCTAGTATTTTTTAATTTTTATCTTGTTCAAAAATTTTTAAAATTTCCAACGGGAATAAATTTGTTAAGTTGATTTATTGCATATTTATTTCCTTCCCATACAAGTTTTGGGTAACATTTATTTAATTTTATTTATCTTTGATTTTTGTCTTTGCAAGTCACCCCAACTCTGGAACTAGTCAATTTAAATTTTGTAAAATTTTTTTTAGTGGAAAAATTTTATTAACTAGGAAAAGTCAAATTGAACCTTACTCAGGGCCCCTAACCATCCATCTGAGCAGCCTACCCAAAAGTGATTTCACCTTTTTAAATTTTGGGAATCATATAATTTAAAATCTGGGGTTAAAAAAGAAAGGGGGGTTTGGATAAAAGAGATAAAAGAAGTGGGACATTAATTTATTAAAATGCAAAAAAAAAATTCAAGGGAAGAAGCAATTTTTAATAAAAAGGTATCCCAACAGACATCTTTCCCCTTTTTTCAATATTATTTCAATTGGGACAACACACTTTTATCATGGATGAGGTGGCAGAAATAAATATTTTTCTTTTAGGAAGGGGAATCCCCCTTCCCTTGGGAAAAAATTTAAACCCGGGATTTAAAATTTGGGCATGAGTCAGCAGAGGAAAAATTTTTTTTAAAAACATAGGTCGGTTGAGGGATCAATTTCCAGCATTTGTTTAAAAAAGATGGAAATCGAAATCAGTTTATCTTATTGGACTTCAGGGGCAATACTGCTATACCTACTTTGTTCCTTTTTGACATTGTGTTTCCGAAGAATCAAATAAGGACAATTTGGACGGGCGTAACGTATTATAATTTATTCAGAATGATATTGAAGAATTGCTGATGGACTTGCTGTTTTTGAAGTGGTGTTATTTCAACAAGATGAGGATCCACCCATAAGACCTTCCAAGTTATGAACCGGTTCAATGAGCGATTAATTGCAACGAATGGTCCTGTACGTTGGCCTGCCCGATCACATGATCCCAATATTTGTGACTTTGTTGTATGGGGTTATGTGGAAGAACGAGTGTTTTATAGACTACCTCAAACACTTAAAATTTTACGAAATCGTGGAATGTTTGCTACCATAAACCCCGCTATAATGCGAAATGTGAAGCGAAACACAAATGAAAGACCCAGAAAATGTCAGGAAGTTGGCAGAATGCACTTCAAACATTTAATTCCCTTCAACTGATCCAGGCATTATGGATAGTTTTATTTTTGTTGGAATAGATGACCTTTTGTGATGTTCATGATCAGTTAGATTCAATTTTGTGTCCACAGTATACTTGATGAGCAATGTATCCCAATTTTCCTATAATTTATCGACAAATAATTAGCGTATCAGGATTGTAATCCATTCGATTTCAAACCTTCAATGGATTCGTCGTGGAAATCAGAATCTAAAGAATGTTTGTCTAAGAGATATGGTCAGTTGAAAGAATTGAATTATTTTACAATAAGTGATTATGGAAATATCATAGGTACTCAACTAGGTGGAAAAAACTGTCATATATTCTTCACTCATCAGATTGGTTGAAGTGGGTCCAACGCACTCTAGATATAAAATTAAAAATGCCTGAGAAAAATCAAATGAACCAATGTTTCGTTTCAAATCTACATATGTTATCATAAGTAGAATAGCCCCTGGATTCCAAAAAGATACAAATACACGTTCCCAAGTGATTCTCAAGTTGGTGTCGTTTCGGGGAAACCGGAAGTGAGTATGAATTATTGAAATTTTTTCCAATTCTTGAATCCAACATTCCTGCCATTTTTGGATCTTATACCCTCGGAACTCTGGAAATCATGGATTGTCTGAAAAATACGATGACACCCGGTATAGTGGTGGATTATAGGAGTTGAGATGGCGCAGGCGAGTTGAATTCATTTCCAGAACAGTGGCCTTAGCCAGAGCTTTGGAGTAGAGAGAGAGCATTACATTTTCGCGGGCATGAATTATCTGTTTGATCTACCCTGGACTGGTGGGGATGCAAAAACCTTGACACCAATTCACAGGTTCACCTTGGATTGTTTAATATATCACTGCCTCGAAGCAAACATATGCAAAGTAACCCCCCATTGCTTCTCGCATGATTATTCATCAGATAATATATAACTTCCGTCGAGGCATCAACCTCGAAAACTGTAATTTTCTGATGAATATTTGATCCATTTTCCTGATATATAGTGAATATCAGCACAGGTGAGCTCTCATCATATAATCAGAACATCTCTCCGCATGATTGCCAAGGTGAAAAAACGTGAGAATATTTTTTCTCGTCTGGACATCTTCAAATCTATCTTATTTGTTGAATCAAAACCTGACATACGCTGTTGTGTAGCCTATGCAACCCTCATTTCTATTTCGAATGACCCTTGAAACTTCCATTGTATTCAAATAATAAGCTGTTGAATTCAATAAACAAAAACCTAACATGATGCTTCAAAACACACGAGAAGAATCCGACCGAACTAAAATTACTTTGTTGACGAGTATAACTCCGAAATAATTAGCTAACTATACTATAGTAATAGCAAAACATACTCAGTTGTCGATCCTGAAAACGAGTTCGAAAAAGTGAGATTGAGGTACATGAAACAATGATTTTATATTCTCAAAATAAGTAGATTTGTAATTTTAGGTAGATTATTGACGTCTAGACTCTACGATTTATTGCACTATATTAAAAAATTCATTAGTAATAACTTATGTCCAATAGGAACCATTCTCGACTTGCAGAGAGGTAGCAATCGAGTTTATCAGCGTGAATTCCAAATCATTTTTGATGACATGAAACCCATAAATTTTCACAAATACCTAATTTCTGGACTTGATTTGTGATAGTTTGTCGTGACAATAGCTATGTTAAGTAGTGCCAAAATTCTCGTCTTATATATATATATATATATATATATATATATATATATATATATATTTATATATATATATAAATATATATATATATATATATATATATATATATATATATATATATATATTTATATTATATTATATTTATATTTATATTTATATTTATATTTATATTTATATATATATATATATTTATATATATATATATATATATATATATATTTATATATATATATATATACATATATATATTTATTATATAATATATATATATATATATATATATATATATTTATATATATATATATATATTTATATATATATATATATATTTATATATATATATATATATATATATATATATACATACATATAGAGGCATGGTTTTTGTTGACTTTCTCCCAGACTTCGCCGGAGTTGTTCATAAGGTTTAGAATGTATGCAGGAGTTTTCCTGTTGTCCAACCTTTTTAACTGAGTTGCAAAAGTTCGCCGCCCAATCTTTCTTTTACGACAACTAGTTTATTTGTGGATTCCTCCGTAAGAGTGCTTGGATGGTTCAATGCTGGGTTTGGAAAAATACTTCGTGGTTGAATGTACCTCTGCTGTGGAAATACTACGGATTTTTTAGGGCTCCTCTCGTTATTTGAGAGTCTGCTGCCATGTCGATGGATGTACCTCTGCTGTGGACATACTACTGGATTTCTGAGAGATTTATTCGTGGTGGTGGTGGTGGTTTGAGGTTCGCTGCCTCGTGGGTGGATGTTCCTCTGCTGGGGACATACTCCTAGATTTTCGAGGGATTTTCTCGAAGTTTGAGGGTCTGCCGTCTCATGGATGGATCTACCTCTGCTGGAGATGTACTTCTGAATTTAACTCGTTGATACTCAGTTGCTGGAAAGCTGGATGAGGTTTTACCACAGATCGCAGTTTTTGGTTCGGAGGAGGACATTGAAGGAAGGTTTATGTTTCATCCCTTCAGGATTGTGGGCGGCCATATAGGTACTTCTTTTGTGAATGCGAGGAAGTGATTGAATAGTGCCCTGTCAGTAAGTTGGAATTAGTACTACCATTGTTTTGATGATATTAATTTATTTTATTCAGTGCTACTTTTGTATATGTGAAACATGATCACGGACTCTACCTGATGCTGTTGTTATAATTACGTGTATGATATAAAGATAACAAGGTAAGTTATTGTTTATCCCGTATTAACATCATAAGCTTAGTTATTGTTTATAATGTCACATCGTACTGATATAAACTTTGAAAGCAATGTTTGTGAAGTGAAATTAGAAGAAAAAAATGGACTCTATATTATGTTGGTTGTTGGCTTTCTGGACGACTAGGACCTGACATGCACTGTAAATTTGGATTGGCTCATGGGCTATAATTCTCATCCATCCCCATGTCATTTTTATCAACATTGGCGATGGATTCATATTTATTTGACAAATCAACATTATATGCTCTACAACTCTCTTCATATTAAACTGCAACCAATCTACTTGGGCGTTTACCTTAACAGGTACTCAACTTCACAGTGGATCACCTAAGGTTGGCGGAAGACTTGTGAACTGCTTTTTTTCAAAAAAAAATTTGGAAAGCTCATTAACGGTGTTTTGTTCGACTTTATTCCCCCAAGAGAAGGGAAAAGAGTGTTGATAATCTCTAGGAGATCTGCTCTCGGCAGAGAACAGATTCTCTCTCTAACTTCATGCTTGATGTATCTACCGTATAGGTGTCCAATTTGGATGAAATTCCCGATATGGGATTCTTGGAGGGGCGAAATTTATTTTAGTGCACTACAAGACATTTCTAGCTGAATATTTCTTGAGAAATTCGCCTTTTTTACAATATGTGATTGACAGTTACACCCAACCTTTTTTGAATGGAACTGAGAACATAGCAACCTCTCCTCTAAATATGGATAACATGGAAATTCAGTATCAAATAATTCGTCCTGACCGTTGCTTCCGCCGTACTTCAGCAAATATACTTTTTGACAGTGGCGGCAATCTGACAGAACTGAATCTACATAGTGGCAGAAGGTCACATTGATGACTGGTTGAAATATAAACTGAAAGCTGCAGAAATTCCAAGCGTTAATAACGACTTTATTGATTTCAGTGATACAAAAAATCCCTATTATTTATGTTTGTAATTGATCAGATGAAACTGTCAACATCGTTAAAGATGCCATCAACTTTTTACGTACTTGTTGAATCAAATTTCAGTTCTCTGATGAAATTAAGTAATATTTAGAGGTTCATTTGAATTATTGGCTTCTCTTTTTAAAATCTCTTTGAAAAAATTATGGTCATCAATAAGTTTGAAATGTACAATTTTAACACTACCGAACTGTCACTCCCACTTTTCATATCGAACTGCAAACCTTTTGCTGGTTTGGAATTAATATTGAATTGATCATAACTGAATATGCATATACTATTCTAGCTATTTAAGAAAATCCATTCTGCTGCTAGGCAACCGTCTGTATACCAGGTCAGTATGATAATTTTGATGAGTTGAGAGTTTAGTTGTACTTGACTACATGTCAAGTTAATCTTAGTAGGTTCAAATGCAAGATTGGTTCGACTTTCTGCTGTAATGTTTCAAAAATTATTATTCGTTATTTGGTGGTGATTATTATAGAAGAAACACGATTAATAGTAATTTCCTGAGTAGTGAATATCCACCACTGGTCATGAAACTTCAGAGTTATTTCAATATCGAATAATAACTAATAGATATCATGGATCAGGATACTTGATCCTACCACAAATATTTATGTAAATGTCTGGCAAGAAAACATGAAAAATGTATATGTTGATAAAAATGTCAAATTAATATTCCGCTTCAATCGAAATTAAATTTTCCTCGACGATTGAAGCTTTTGCCTTAGTCTACGCAAAGCTAGTTTGTAGGGATGACGTTGAAAACTTGGAATATCCACACTGATGCAGATGTGTTGCTGGAAAATATTTGGTATAGGTTTATGTAATATGCACTTCAAGGATGTAAGAATGTATTTACTCAACTACACTAATATGATAGTTTCTCACGAAACAGCCATCTCCTGCAAAAGATCGAGGGTTACCAATGTTTTCTAACCATTCTCTGTTTTTATATAAGAAAATGATAATATCTTTAACTATACCTAACAAGAAGAATTCTTTTTTTTCGTGACTTTCTCAACGAGGTCACCAGTTGTAACAAGTAACAGGCATTTTGACCGTTCTCCGTCTTATCAAAATGAAGAATATATAAGAACTCTCTTTATTTTTCCTACCAAAAATATCTATCGCAAAATGGATGTACTTGAAATCAATTCGTACGCCTAGATAACACAATAAAATTTCCTATAGTTACTCATATTATCTTGACTCCTTCTGTACGGTATAGTCACACTCTCTTTCCAAAAAAAAGTTTATGTTTCCTTCCTATAATATTTACATATTATACGGGCATCTGCTGTCACCAGGGTATTTGAAGAAAAAATTTTGAACTTCTCTCTCCAATTTAACTACCCCTTATAGACTCAGAGAGACTTCTTCTAGGACAAACCTTCCTAATAAACATATGTAATTTTTTCCTCCCCTTTTTGAGCTCGGAGTAACTTCTATAGGAATTTTGGTAAGATACCAGACTAATTAATCATTGAATGGCCTCACAAATTTGCATATTGATTACACCAGTGAAAAAACAATTAGTTATCTTGGAATTCAAAGAATATTGTGAAGATAGGGAAATTTAGTTTGGAATGGTGTCCTGATTTAAATCGGAATTACTTTTAATTTAAGGAATATATCTATTTCCCGGTAAAATCAAATCGCCAAGATATAGTTGTCTGTGGTTGATCTTCGTAAATGATCGAACCATATGTGACAATTTCATAGCTTAATTGAGAAATGTTCGTAATATGTATGTGTACATTGCTACAATGTTACTCTCTGCCGAGTCATGGATCCCGGCTCTACGTATAAATTAAAATTCCCTATATAAATAGGTAGTATTACTGTTTAAGGAGTGGCTGAGGATGGTAACGGGTTGATCAGATATGTGTATACACAAAAAGATTCCGGCTGATCACTAGGCCCAGTATTCGTCGACAACTTCTTGGTTGGGTGGTGTAAATATACTATAGTGTTCATTCCCTCAATTGGCGGAGACATAGTTATGAATATATACGTGATTTGTACCGACAATGTAACTTGGAGATTACTCGAAGTAGACAATACACATATCTTCCTGAGACATGGCTGTTTGCCGAGGTTCATAACATACTAAGCATCAAGCAATGTTAAATAAAAATATCTTTATACAAGAGGTCATTCCAACATAAGCTGAACTCCGATCATCCCCGTTATAGTCCTGTGAAAAATTGACTAACGAATTCAGAATCAAATACAAGTTGGGATTGTAAGTCTGGTCTTCATCATATGTTTTCTTTCACCTTGTTTTTTTCCATTTCTCCTTTGTTGAACATAACTTTTTATCATTCAGAACAGGAAAAATTACACAACGTAGGGAAATTGGGGTTCTATACTTTCAGGGTTCTACCTATATAATCCTGTATGTCGGATATAAAAAAAACCACGAGCTATCTTTTGGGAGTAGATGGATTGCATATCCTCTACCAGATCCTGCTACCTGAGGAATGAAGCTGGCTGTCTAGACGATCACACGCAAAAAAATGATGAAAAAAAGGTTGGAAAAATATTGAAAAGCAACCAGAAATTTTATCAATCATGAAAGACCGGAATGGGTTTGGTAACAGTATGTAACGAAGTACAATGGTGATCCCATAAGTATCCAGCTCAATACACTTTTACCAGCGATGTTCAAAAGCTTCGATAACCTGTTCGTAGTGAGAATCGTCGAGCTCCTCAAAATAGCTATCAACCGCAAGGTTCACCTCTTCATTCTTGGCAAATCTTTCACCATCAAGTCATTTTTCAAGTTTTGAATCATGAAATAATCTGAGAGGGCTAAATCTGGCGAATGTGGTGTGTGTTCAAACTTCAACTCATTGATTTTGGTCATCGCAATAATGGACCCTCCTTTCTCGACAAATGCCGCCGTTTTTTCCTGATTTCATCAGTCAAATGCTGCAAATAAGTTTGCCAAATACTCGACGTTGATTATTTTTGTTTTCCGAATGAAAATTATGCCACGCACATCCCAAAAAACTGACGTCATGACCTAGTCTGTTGATGTAACCTTCGCCTTTTTTTGTCGATTCTCTCATTTCATTCCATTGCTATGACTGTTCATTCATCTCAGGTGTGAAGTGCCGCCAAACGCCCGATTGAAACATCCTCACGAGGCTGTTTCTGTTCCATTGTGAGTAGTCGCGGCACCCATCTTGGGCACGGCTTTCTCTTTCCCAAATTTTCAGTCAATATGCGATGTACAGCACTTTTCGAAACGCCTACCATGTCTGCTAGCTTCCGCACTTTCAGTCGACGATCTTCCAATACAAATTTTTTCCACCATTTCTGGCGTAGACCACTGCGATGTTAGTCTTGGCAGCTCGAACGGCCTCGTTTCAACTCTGCCACCCAATATTTTACTGTTGTTAACGAAGGAGTAGACTCCACCAGAGTGGGATCTAGCTCTGCTTTGATATTGTTTGGAATGTGGCATTTCGAATGAAAGTATTGCATCACACTGTGCCGTAGAGGCGCGCTGGCTGAGGCCCAGATTCACGGCACGGATACTGAAAAAAAATTCATATCTGTAGTTTCGTTGAGCGGGAGGAGATAGGTGACCAACCGAACATTCTTGGTACCGAGTAGTGCTTCGGATGACTCTTAAAAAGCTAAGGTCCCCGTCTTCTCAACTCCCACATGCTTGGCGGTTAAAGACGCTTTTTTAAACATAACGATAACCAATTCCTTGAATTTTTTACGAATTCACTGAGGGTGATGACTACCAAACAAATACTGAACAGCATAGCGTCGCGCGTCGTCAGCTTCCCACTTTTGTAATGTTAATACTAGTTATTTGTTGAAATAGAATGCCCAGACTATTCAGTGAAGAGCGGTGTGGAGTTCTTCGGACCGATTTGCTTGTTTCAATTTTTTTTATGTTTCAAGCAAAGTTTTAGAAATTGTGAATTTGAATGGACGCCAGAATTTTTATTTAAACTAGGACAAAAATCCAAAACCTTATTTAATGATGATTGCACATCAATTAACTTTCCTTCTGTAAATAACTACAACAATAAAACAAATACCAACTTATAACAATCTATTTACAAAAATTTACATCTCTTCCCAATTCAGAACATTTGAATCCAAAAATTTATTTTCTTATTCCAATGCAGAAACTATTGTTTTGTTTTGCTGAACTGTCGGTTTTTTCGATGTACCTTGATTGTATTTTTCCTTGTCTAGCACTTAGCTAAACTCCACGAAGTGAATTGGCTCGCAATCAGGGGGTACTTATAGCTGCTGGGCTACCGATCAGGTTAACACGAACATCCGCTTCTGGTCCATCAAGTGTGTTCTCAGCGATTTAACATAAAAACAATATTGTTTATGTCAGAGTTTGATATACAAAAAAATTCTATTTCTTGAAACTTGGAATCTTTTCAATGCACTCCTCAACTCATTGTTGTTACAGTTGAGTGTAATCTCATCGAGAGATTATTACTCAAAATTAATTGAGTTTACAAATGAATAATATCCAATACTGAAATTGAAGAACTATTTGTAAAATTCTTATGAATTAACAAAAATTGATCTTTGCTTTATATAGGGAAGAATTTTTTTCGATCTTGAGCACCAAGATATCTCGGTTATCAAAAATTTAAAATCAAATTTGAGACAATCAATTTTGTTGAATTTGATTTACGAAAATGACTTCAATTTCAGCGATATTCAAGATACGTATATGAGAATGAATGTTTGACCAGCCGTCAGATACTTCTTCAAAAAAGTTTCTGAAAATTCAAAGAAAATTCCAAGTACCAAATTTATACATGAAATATACATATTAGATCACTTCTACCACATTAAAACCACTGCTCGGTGATTATTGTTACCAAATATGGAACCACACCAAATTTATATAAAAGCTCATAAAAAAATATATACATGTGGGATTCGTTATCCTGACAGAATTCTTCAAAAATATATAGTGAACGGCACTGCTATTTTCAATCAGATTGACCTGAATAAACCTAATTACTGTTTTCATAACCAAAATGCGTAGTTAACTTCAGATTCTTCCCTTGTGAAGAATTATCTTACGTTCTCTTAAAAATAATTTGAATGTGACATATTTTATATATCTACGGTCCAAAAATAAGTTCTCAGTACGTACCTTCCTTGATATCACTATTCACTGATTTGAATTCATATTCGCGGAGAAAGGAAAATGCTCTGATTCAATACATTATTTCAACATGGCATATTCTACTCTTTAATGGCCGACGAGCTTCAGGAAAACAATGTATCTTAATTGCCGAAAGATCAGAAAAAAGGCCGAGAATGTCACATGCATCGTCTCAAATATCATCGTACTGTCAGATTCTTTGAGACAGTTCTTCTTCCCTAGCCGTAATGATTGTTCCATCACCCACGGTTAGATGTCGCTAAGATTTTCAATAGGGAAGTAAATTCAATCTCGAGCATAGAGCATATCAATGAGAAATGTAACAGATATATCGTTACACTTTCTGCCACAGTCATTCTTTTCAAACAACAAACGCCATATACAGGGTGGCCCACCACATTCGCCTAGGTATTTCTACCAGAAATGAAGAGAGTTAGGGGAAAACATTCAGCACAGTCATATGTGGGGCCATGAGGAGCATATTCCAAAATTATTTTGAAATATATAGGGTGATCCCCAAAAAAATTACATACCAAACTTATATTTTTTCTTATGGAACACCCTATATTTTTTTATATTTTTAGATACTATAGACAAAATAAAGGTGAGTTACTATTATATTTCCCATACTTAAAACTGGCCGTTTCTGAGAAATTTTGAGAAATTTAAAAATACAGACCATAATTTGAAAATTGTTTTCACCCTGTAACGTGTAACGAGCTGCTCGTGATTGAATGTACTGCTTAGCTCAAAGGTTAAAGTTAACCACTTCATGAAATTTTCAATGCAATATTATACAGAGTGGCGAAAAAAATTGCCTCAAAATTTGGACACACATTAAATAACTTCTTAAAGTTGAACGGAACACCCCGTATTTAGTGGCGTAATTTGACGCAGAATTAGATTCCCTTCAAAACTATATAAGGGTTCCCTATGCCTATCTCTTCTGCTTTTTACACAAAATGCGTTTTTATATTTTACTTATGCGTAATTTTTTTATCTTAAAAATGAAACACACTGTATTGTGATGAAAAGCTTGAAAAGCATTTTTTAAACCTTTTTATCAAGGAATACGTAGATTCGCTAGAAGCAGAAGATTAAATTTTTGAAAATACGGTGTATCTAAAGTAAAATACAGGCAAATGTAAATACTCAATTTTATTGCTATTTGTGAAATATTAAAGAAAATAAGAAGATGCACGTGTCTTAATTATTGAGGCGAAATATGTTAAATTCGCTTGTTTCTTAGCAAATTAGACTTCATATTGAAATAAATACCAAAATTACAATATGGGGTCAATAAAAACATACATTTACGATTTCCTATAAAACCTATTATACTATTTTTTTAATAATAGTAGGCTCTGGCCTAGATGACGTTAATTATTATTATGAAACAAAAGTATTTGACAGTGACACAACTTGTTAATGAAACCATTATCATTGTTTAACTAGCTTTAAAATTATTGTCTTTTGAAATATTGTAAAATGAGAACTTCCCCCAGGAAGAACGAATTGATATGTTTTTGATAATCGGTGAGTGTGAAGAAAACTATTATCCCAAAAGGTATCGTAACAGGAGTCACCCCTAAAAAGCGTTCATTGGAAAAGTTTTAGTTTTTCCCGAAGAACAGGCGGATCTTATAATAAGCAAGAAGGGAAAAAAACCTTACTGGAAATGGGAAAATGAATATTTAGTGATGTTATCTCGTTGAACCCTCCAAAAGTAGCAAAAAATTTGTGAAACAACTGGAATAACAGAGTATCCAAAGAAAAATTTAAAAAAGTAAAATTCCCCCCCGATCGCATTAAATTTTAATAAAGCTTTTGAAAAAGATTATGATCGACGACTGAATTTTTGTTTATGGGCTTTAGAAAATTTTGGGGATGAAGAAATTTTTTTGATTATGGCTTTTTTCCGATGAGTCAACTTTTCATAACAACGGATTGAAAGAATAACTCTCACTATTACAGTGACGAAAACCTAATTTTTAAAACCCCTTGACCCAGCACAGATGGTCTGTTAATGGGGGTGGAATAATTGGAACCAAGTAGTAGGCCTTACTTTTTATGGTCCTTAAACGGCGCATGTTTCTGGATTTATTGGGATAATTTGCCTGTGCTGTTGGAAAGTATACCTATTAATATTCCCCCAACGGATGTGGATGCATAGATGGTGCTCCTAAACATTTTGATAGACGTGTTAGAATCAGTTAGATCGACAATTTCAAATAGATGGGATGGGACGAGGGGGGCCCAAGAACTGGCCCCAGGTCCCCGGACCTTACAAGCCCCAAATTTTTTATGGGGATATATCAAAGTATTTTCCCCGATACACCCCCAAACGACACCTCAGGATATGAAAGTGCAAAAAATGTTTTTTTCGTTTACCGCAAAATATTTACCCAGAGTTCAGCACTCATTTCAAAAAGAGTTCGCCTATGCATGGGGGAATAATGGACACCATTTTGGGGGATTTATTAAAAAATGAACTATTTAAGATTTTTAAATTTTTTCGATAAAATGCTTAAAAAAATCCCTTTAGGCATTTCTTTTACAATACAGTGTGTTTCTTTTTAAAGAAAAAAAAAGACTCATAATAAAATAAAAAAACCCCTTTTTGTGTAAAAAGAAGAGATAGGTATAGGGAACCCCATATAGTTTTAAGGGAATCAATTCTGCTTCAAATTACCCAAAAAAAAGGGGCATTAAACAGAAGTTATTTAATTAAATGTGTGCCCAAATTTTGAGGAAAGTTTTCGCCACTCTGTATAATATTGCTTTAAAAAATTTCGTAGTAGTTAACTTAAACCTTTGGGGCTAACAACATTTAATCACACAGCCGGGTTTCACTTTCAGGGTGAAAAAAATTTTTAAAATTTATGGTTGTTTTTTTAATTTCAAAATTTCTAAAACTCAGTTAAAATATGGGAAATATATATAAATCACCTTATTTTGTCTATAGTATCAAAAAAAATATAAAAATTATGTTCCAAAAAAAAAATATAACTTTGGTATGTAAGGGGGTACCTATATATTCAAAATAAGGAATATCTTCATGGAACCCCATTAATTGCAAAGTTATTCCCCAATTCTTCATTTTTCTAGTACCGAGGCGAATTTTCCAAAAAATATGTCAGGTCAGGACTTCTGGGGACCCC
>JAFIRS010008911.1:0-13560 GCA_018342105.1 Gonioctena quinquepunctata | reverse complement strand
TTCAACTTAAATGCAAGCATTACGTCGTCTTAACAGCGATTGCCGAACACGTTCAAATATATCCGGCGTATGTCTTATCTGATCACATGAATCCCGTATCCGTTGGATTAATTCTTCTTCAGTGTTGACTGGAGTTTCATGAACGAAGGACTCCAAATGTCCCCAAACGAAGAAATCTTGGGATTTGAATCCGGTGACCTGGGTGGCCATGACTGTGGACCTGCCAGACCGATCCAGTTTTCTACATAAGTTGCATCCAGAAATTGATGGGCTACAATGCTGAAGTGAGGTGGGGCCATATCGTGCATGAAACACATTGCTCTCACTGCCAGTAGGACATTTTCTAATAGTACAGGTAACACAAATTCAAAAAAACTACGATACCCTTGACCATTTAATCTCGGGGGTAAAAAATGAGGTCCAATGAGATAATCACCCACAATACCAACCCAAACATTGTAACGAATTTTTCGTTACGTCCTTACACATAACCAATTTCTCATAACTTTTCCGGTTATCTTTACGGTAGTACGGGTCAGTAGTCACTGCGCTCAGGTCGTGAAGAATGTGCGTTCATTATTGTCCCTAGAAAATGGTATTTTGACAGTGTGACCGTGACATTTCATTTTCGTGTCGATCGCGTTTATCGAGCGTTTGGTTTTTTCCAAGTTTTTTTAAATAGGAAAGAAACCGAGAATGAAAAAACAGGTGAACTGTGATTTCGTCGAACCGAAAGGATAATCGTTCTCTTTCTTGAATAGAACGTCGAGATAGGCAGATGTACTGAGTGAGTTGGCTTTGATTTGTACAATCTATAGATGAAATAAGTTTCACTGCTGGAGTTTAGAGTAATATTATTCTCTTTATCTTTCAATTAATGTTGTAGCTGATTAGCATTCTCTTGTTTTTTCTTATGCTTGTAATATTAGAATTCTTGGATATACCGCATGGTAATTTTTGAAGGTTAAAGATAGATATTTCGGCCATTTTGACAAATCATTCATAGTACATATTGTGGCTAACGTAACATCTGTTCCGAATATTGGGAACTGATTTTTTTCATTGGAAATCAGTTCTACGCTTTTGCATTTTTTTAGGTACCAGTTAATTGGTAATTTGAATGGACTAGAGCTTATGTACCTCACACAACCACCGGTTTGTTCCAAGGATTCCATTTGAAGTGAAGGGCGTATTTGATTGTTCGGAGTGACTAATAGGACGGCTTCTGGTAAGCAATTTTCTTTATTTCATAACTATATGTTTATGAGAGTAATTTTCTTTTCTCTTGAGAAAGAATTGCTTATCGAGAGAGTTGTACCTCTGGCCTAACGGTCTCAGAACACTCGATTCAATATATGCCTCAAGCGTAAAGTTGATTTCCGTTTAATAAATTTCTTATATCTATTACTCCATTCAATTCCCAGTGTAGCTTATTTGATTTTTGATCGTTGCAGAGTCAATTCACTTCAGTTACTACCTTGTCGCCAAGAGCAGGGAGATTCATTCTAATTTTTGAGAATTACCTGTTTATCGATTTGAAAAGGGAATTGCCGCCCTATTTCAAAATTATCTTTATCTAAGAGAGTTGTGCCCACTGAAAGACGTGAGGTCTCCCTCTTCAGTTATCTTTAAAAATTCTTCAATTAAAAGAATTATTTAACATTATCTTTATCTAAGAGAGTCGTGCCCACTGAAAGACGTGTGGTCTCACTCTTCGGTTTATCTCTGGAAATTCTTCTATAAAAAGAATTATTTCACTTTATCTTTATCTAAGAGAGTCGTGCTCACTGAAAGACGTGTGTCTCTCTCTTCTTATCTTGGCTGAAGAGTATACTTTTACTCTGACTATTATCGTTGTTCAGAAACCCTATTTTTTTATGTAGCCTACTAGAGTATTTTGGTTATAACGCTATATTTTCCTTTGGCATTTGCTTTCAAATAATATATTTTTGTACTGGCAACCTTTGAATATTTTGCTTTAAAATAGTAGATTTTTCCTCTGGCAATTTTATAGTATTTTGCTTTGAAATACTATATTTTTTCTCTGGTAAAATTTCAAGGAAATTTTTATATTTCTTTTGGAATACCTTTCCTTATTAAATTTTTTTACCCTTCTGGTACATAAAATCACCTTATCAAAATTTACTTGTTTCAAAACTTAACTGAATTTGAACATAACGTTTTGGGTGAGGTTTGTTTTGTTTGGTTTTAAATTTTGTTCATCTTTAATATTTTTTTAAATTATTAAAATTAACTTATAAATTTAACTCCAGAATAGCAGATTGAATTGCTATTTATTATCTTTGTTCTTTCACTGTAACCTTCTCGTCTTTTATATAGATTGGGATTTTTATTGTATGCTATCATTTGCATCTATCTTTTGACTCTCGATTAAAATTTGAAACATAAAACTTGAGGTTCAAAGGATATCCTTCGTTCTCCCCTTTTTGTACATATTTTGATTCCTATCATCTTCTTCGCATGATATATACCACGGAGGGAACCCATCTACGGAGACGGAAGGACTAGTAGCCTGGGAGGTCTTACAGCACATCAATATCAGCACTGGTCCGTGAAGATCAACTCAATTCACGCCGATAAGGGGGTCTAAAACCAACTATAGAACCACCCACGACCATCTTAATCGTAACCGCTGAAACCAAGTTCCTCCTAGAACCGCTGGGACCAGCTTCAAGAAACTAGCCTTCCTCTATCTCGCTCAAGATCTCCGAAGGTATATTCTTGACCAACAACTGGAGGAATCATAGGTGTAAATGTTCGAATTTTGATCAGAGTCAAAATTACTGGTTCCTTTTTATGTAATTTTTCCATTTTTTTTAAGAGAAGTTAAATACTTTTCTAGTATTTGTAAAAAAAAAATTATCTTGTTCAGAATTCCAACTGGAATAAATTTGTTAAGTTGATTTATTGCATATTTATTTGCCTTCCCATACAAGCTAGGTAACATTTATTTAATTTTATTTATCTTTGACTTTTGTCTTTAGCAAGTCTGGCGCCCAACTATTGAACTAGTCAAGTTAATTAATGTATAATTTTTTTAGTGGCCAAATTTGATTAACTAGGAAAAGTCATTAATTGAACCTTACTCACGGCCTAACCGTATCCATCTGAGCAGCCTATCGGCAAAGTGATTTCACCTTGTTAAATTTGAATCATATAATTTAAAATCTGGGGTTCAAAAGTAAGGGGTGTTGCAACATTCACTGAAAACTGTTGTTGATGATGATGTTCTATAACCGCATGAGAATTTTCTTCAGCCCAGATATGATTGTTATGAAAATTCATAATTGAATTTCGGGAAAAACACGCTTCATCGGTAAACAATATACGGGATAGAAATGCTGGAGATGCTGCCTGTTGTTGCAAAAGCCAAGTAGATTAAACAACTCGCTTGGGAAAATCCGCAGGTAATAACTCTTGCACACGCTATATGTGGTAAGGATGTAGTTGATAGTCCGTTGAGATATTCCATACAGTGAAGTGAAAAATGTTTAATTGTTGTGCAATTTTGCGTATTCTTGTATCGGGCTACGCTCAACTTCACGTAAAACTGCTTCCTCCAGCTCCACTGTTCTTACCGTTGCAGCTCTCCCAATAAGAGCAGCCGGCCTTCGCAAGGTGCCTGATTCGCACAGCCTTTCGTGTATTCTTACGAATGTTTGTCTATTTGGTACAATGCGCTGAGGATATCTTTCTTGATAAATGCGTCTAGCCGCTCTGGAATTGCCTTGGGCCATTCCATAGAAAAAATGCATATCGGCCATTTCTGAGTTTGTGAACCGAACTATTTTCTGATATAAGTAACGAATTTTAAAGCCTGAAACTCCTCAAAATACTTCAAAATTACTATCAAATAATAACGTATATACTGTTCCAAGTTATGTCAAAGTCAAATTTGTTTGAACAATTGTTTTTCCTTCCATGGCATTCCAACTTTACTTTCGAAACACTGCAGTAATGATTAACGTTCTTCGTTTCATTGAAAACAGTTGATCTAAAAATCAGAAAGATGATTTTCTTGTGATCTTAATTGTTTAATCATTAATAAAAATATCGTTAATGCATATCCATGGACAACAATAAATTAACTTTTCAATAATTAATATTTTTTTTTATAGCTTGCCTTACTTTCGATAACAATTTCTAAGACAAGAATAATCTATTGATATGGAAAAAAATAACATCAGTACACCCCAGTTTTTGATGGTTTGGTAGTTCAAATTTTTTATAATGTTGTCTCAGGAAAATGCAATAAAGTGATTTTTATATTTTTTCTCAAAAACAAAGCAAAATACGAAGAAAATGCTGGGAAAAAAAGTTGTAGTTTCAGTTGCTCAATGCGAAAAAAATCAGTTACGCCCATTTTATTGGTCAAAAATATTGGTTAAGGTGCCTTCCGGGACGCCACTGGACATAAGAATTCCAATTCCGTAGGGGCTAGGTCACCCCGAATAACACCGCCAAATCTCAACAAAATTGGCTGGAGCATTATTGAGATATTTAGGAAAAACAATTTCTTCTAAAAATGTTGACACTCTGTATCTTGAAAACAAAGCATTACCGGACCTTTGGTTATATAAACTTTTCGTCTTAGAATCACTCAAAGAATCATTCCTTCGACTATGCCCACGTACTTACATAACACCCTGTAATTATATATACATATATATATATATATATATATATATATATATATATATATATAATTACATGTCCTGACTAACTGACTGATATACGATCAACGCCCATATCTAAGAGCTAAAATTTTGGCAGCATATCTTTTCATATTCCATCCCTAAAGGGGTGGAAAGGAGGGTCAGAAAGAGTGAAAGTACAATTAGTTCTGAAATAAGAGTAATGGAAATCAGTATTTGTGCTCTTCATCACAAATAAAGATAAATGTGTTTCAGGGTTTTTGAAAATTTAACCCTAAAGGGGTCAAATGGGGTTGAAAGTCTGTATAGTTAGTTTTGAAGTAAGTATCATGAAAATTGGTACTTGGGGGTCTCTGTTACAAATAGAAATACATTCGGTATTTTCAGGAATTCCATCCCTAAACGAGTGAAATGGGGGATTGGTAGTTTGTATAGCAATTCTGTTAGTTTTCAAGTTGAGGTAATAAAAATTGACTTTTGGAGTCTTCATTACAAAAAGAAAAAAAAATTTGGTGTTTGTAGAAATTCAACCCTTGTAGGTGTAGGTGAAAGTTCGTATGGGGGTTCCGTTAGTTTTCAAGTTAGGGTCATAAACATTGGTAATTGAGGTCTTTGTAAGGTATAAAAAATACAGTTAGTTTTGAAGTGAGGGGCATGATGAAGTTAAACAAATTTATCTTAAATTTTTACATTTTATTATCGATGCACCAATTGTCGAGTTTTCATAATGACATTCCATACAAAATATGGAAAAATATGTCAAAAATTAAACCGACGAAAAAAAAAACTGAAAAGCAAAACATGAAATGAATCTCTTTAGTCCTGATAAACTAATGTAAGTTACTATTTTAAGTCGGCGTCAAACAAACAATCAATAAAATAATATAAGAATGCAACATGAAAGGACCCAGCAAATTTTTTATGTGAAATGGCTTTCTGGGAATTTGGCTTGTTGTAGTTCTTGATGGGCCGATCAAAAGTGTCCAGCGCCATAAAGCTCAAAAATGGACAGTTTTCGAAATATAGAGCTTAAAAAATGGACTTTTCCATTTGTTGAGGTATTTGCTCATCAATCGGTCGGTCATTTCTGGTTGGGATGAAACCCGACTTTCTCAGTTATATTAGGCACCGTTATCGATAATTTTTCATACACTGCTCTACACTGGCTATGAAATGACATACATATTTTCATGCTACAAGATAACGCCTGAATAATTCACATTTTCGAAAAACGACATATTTTGGGTATTTTTCAAGAGAGGCAATGATGATTGAATTCGAATATATCTGATGTCCAATAATATGAAATATGTTTTCGGAAATGTTCATAACGAGGCTCAGCGAGCTGTGATGGAAGGAAATGGAAAAATCATAATCATATATACTCAGAGATAACAATTGTGATTACTATTGATGCCATTCACATATGATATGTGATTTTTTCTCACAAATCTCGATAATATGACAATGGGGTGCCAATATATTTTCCTCAGAATGGCTTGAAATGGATGATAGCATATCACAGACAAATGTATCCTCATAGTACATGAAGTACGGGTGTTGGAAGCAAACTATGAATGTAACTTTCAATATTTACCCCCGAATTCTTGAAAATATATTCTAATAAATGTTGCATTGAAGTTCACACATACGAATGAATACTATCTATTAATATGATCGTTGGCAAAATAAATGAGTAGATCAATCGGAAACAATATAATAATGAGAGTAACATTCATAATAATAATAAAAACAATAATGATAAAAAACAAAAAACAATTATAAACTATCTCTGTTATCGCAAGGAATCATTTAAAATAGAATGAATCACATCGAGGGCAAAATGAATTATTTGGTAACATAAAACTATATCAACGAAAGTAACACAATCATAAATAATATAAAGGAAAAATCAAGCCTCTTACGCCATATCAACTCAATCGTTGGTTGGGTGGATACTAGCTTATTCATTAATCATCATATCATTGAGACTCATCTGGATCATTCTATTGGCAGCATCGAGCACATGAGTTGATAAACTGTTATTTGGATATTTCACTCCTTGGTTATGGCGAGCACAACCAAGAAACCGTAAAATACTAACAACGTGAGCACAACATTCGACGGTTCTGGCACCCGATTTGCATGTGCAACAATATATCTGTATTGACTCATTCATTTTCGCCATAAGTGTGCACAATCCAGAGCTGATACTTTGCTGCGTTCCGGAATCTGGAATACACTCTCACTCTTGAAAATACATGTTCCTCAAGTAACTCATCGAATTGTAATATTTTCTGGTGTTCTCTCTGGAGTTTATCCTATATATGAAATGGTGCTGAATTAACCTGGTAAACACCGATAGTTAGATCTCTTAGATAGTCCACACTTATTCTTGGGGACTGTGGCACCTGCTGTTGATTCAAGGGTATCCATCTTCCATTCCTCAAATGAAGCCGATCCACCTCTACCCGAGCTTGTACAACATTGGGCAATCGTGATCGCCGAAGCAATTCATCTGCGACCTGTCCATTCATTCCTTCCATGATGATTAGCGGACGATATTTATTGATGATTGCTCCAACTATACGGTGGAATTCCGAGATTGTACACATGTGGCATATTGATTATTTTAGAAACAAACTGAAACATACCCTTCATGTGGCCATTTCGGGATCCCACTATCCATCTGCTCTTTGTTAGCAATCTGGATTCATTGGCTTCTTCCGTACTATGTTGACTCTGTCCTATTGCAAGGTTAACAGGCATCTCATAATGTATACCTACGTTATCAAGCAAGAGTGTGATGTCTCGGTATACTTCATCCAAAATAAAGATATCACCCTCCTGAAACCATTTCCTCAACAGATTCCTATTGTCTTCGAACCCATGGCGTAACATCTCCGCATCGTTATCATGATAGTCTGAAAAATATGAGCCTTGTATTTCCAAAATAAAATAATCCGGGGCAACAATCAGAGCAGGTTCAACCAAATGACGTCCTTTGTGCACGCAAAAGGATTGACGCAAGGTGCGAAAGTTGCTACTGTTAGGAATATAAGAGTAGGTTTCGTCAATGCATACAATAGCCCGAGGTATAATTGGCACTGGGTTATACAGCGTTTTCCCAAAGTGGGTGACATGTGCTGCTAGGAAGTCATTTCTTGTGATTGATCTCCAACCAATGTTTTGAGGAACGAATCGTCTCATAAGCGACTTTATTACTGTGGCAATGGCCACACCGCTTGAATATCCAAAGATTACTTTCGAAAACTCATACGACAGTCCTTGTTTCAGTTTCCACAAAAATCACGAGAGATCTTTCTCACTGATGTACCTGAAAAATGTTTCTTCATGAACAGCATCATAAAATTCGAATAATTTTTGGTTACTGGTGCTAGACATTGAAAATCTGCATCGGTGGTACTATTTTCATCTTCCTATTCTTGTGCACCGGTAACTCTATCACTCAGTTCTTGGAGACAAATTTGTAATTGTGGTCCTTTCATTAAATAAGGTCTGGTGATGAACCTCAAACTTGGCAGTTATACCCACAGTCAACAATCTTTTTCATCCAAATCATCGGGACAAGATCTAACGTGTTCTGGTACGTGAATATTCTCCGGAATGAATCTATCAACTCTACATTCATTCGATATTCTTCGAATATTCACAACTGAATCACAAATGATACAAGAATTGCTTGTTGTTTTGCGTTATAACGTTTGAATGCGAGCTGAATCTAGTTCAATGAGCGTGATTTGATCCAGAACTGATCGATTACAATTGAGACAGATTCTTGTTTGAATTGTCACAGGAATTGAGGGATAATCTTGCATATCACTTCTTGAAATAGCAATTTCCCGTTCAAATCAATCTTCTCCACCGCGTAGGAGCTGCATTAGGCTAGGAGCAAGTCTCACATTACAGATGAAGCATTCAGTTTGATTTAAATATGCCATAATATCAATGTGTATCACTTTAAGTTCTCAGGATCACTATTGATGACTGAAGGAATCTACAGATATTTTGAAATGACAGCAATTGTTTCATTTTTATTCATGGTGACTTTGATTCTCATAGCACGTCGATTATCAAGTTATCAAAATCGAGTTGAATGCTAAATAGATAATGTTAAATTTGCTCCTCGTCGAATGCATCTTCTCCGCGATGATGAACGAGCCCTTCACATTCAATATATTATGAGATGCATGGCTTTCGACGTGGCAAGAGGACAAAATCGACTCAGTACGGACGAAGCCTATGAATCCATATTGGTAAAGAATGCAGCTGGATAGTGGCAACCCGAAAAGGCCACATAAAGAGTTTGTTTCATTTTTTTTTCTGGAAGAATCAATATGCCACATGTTTACAATCTCGGATAATACCGTATAGCTGGAGCAATCATCAATAAATATCGTCCGCCAATCATCATGGAAGGAGCAAATGAACGGGTCGCAGAGGAATTGCTTTGGCAATCACGATTGCCAAAATTGTGCTAGCCCGGGTAGAGGTGGATTGGCTTCATTTGAAAAATGGAAGATGGATACCTTTGAATCAACAGTAGGTGCCACAGTTCCCAAGAATAACTTTGGACTATCTGAGAGATCTAACTATCGTTGTTTACCAAGTTGATTTAGCACCATTTCATGAACAGAATAAACTCCAGAGAGAACAACAGAAAATATTCCATTTTGATGAGTTACTTGTGGAACCTGGATTTTTAACCGACGAAACCAAATAGTAGGAGGTTCTCTAGTCGACGTTTTTTTTTATATATATATATATGACCACGCATAACTTTTCACTGAGATGTCTGATTCCGATAATTTTTTTTCCAATGGATAGAGTGTACTCCGAGGTTGGTACCCTTTGAATCAGAGAAATGAAATTCACCCCTAACGGTAGCAAATTGAAGGATATTGATCACTCACCCTCTGAATTCTGGCCCGTTAACCGATTCTATCAGGCATAACTTTGTACTGGGTTTTTCGATTTGGATGTTTTTTATTAGATATAGATCAGATATTAGATATAAGTATACCTCATAGTTGATCATATTTGGATTCCGAATGGAATTATCCACCCTTATGGGTAGAATAATAGGGGATTATTGATTTTTCATTTGTGAACATTGGCACACATATGTAGTTGACAATGACAGATCGCTATTGTCATTATTTTTGTTCCCCTACATCCGTCACAATCATTATATTTTATGAGAAGATGGAATGATATACAAAGTAATGAAATGAACTAACCAGAACAACAAAAATAATTTATATTACAACAAATAGTAAAAGTGACTAAAGTTTATCTTTCAGTCGCAGATGATTCCACATCTGATTTTATGAACAGCCTGTTTATAATTTCAACAAATCAATAGATAATCATATTATTTAACTGGTACTAGTTGAAGTAAGGTGGATAAGTAAGTGTTTTGGAAGTTATAAAAAAACAAGTAAGTAGTGATTAGTAGATTTGAGCGACAAAAAATTTAACAATAAGATGCACAGTCTTAGTTTCAATAACTAAGCTCCTGAACGAATGTAGGTAACTAATTTTGAGTCGGCGCCAAATGAACAATCAACGAAGATCATTGAATTACTTCAAAAAAATCATCAGAATGTCACCACGCAACTCGATGCCATCATTTCACGCCTTACCTAATTCATTTGCTTGTTTGTTTGGCACCGACTCAAAATGAATTACTTACATCAGTTTAGGGGTTCAGTTATTGAGACTGAGAAGGTTTATTTTATTTACTTTTCAGTTCCGTATTCTGTCGGTTCAATTTTTTGCTGAAAAGTTTTTTTGAGAATAAGAGTTCATTCCAGATTCCGAAACGCAGCAAAGTATCAGCTCTGGATTGTGTACACAAACGACAAAAATGGAGAGTAAATACAGGGATATTATTGCATATGCAAATCGGGTGCCAGGACCGTCGTATGCTGTGCTCACGTTGCTAGTGTTTCATGGTTTCTTGGTTATGCTCACCATAACCAAGGAGTCGAATATCCAAAATTCATTAAGCCATGTGCTCGATGCCCCCAATAGAATGAACCAGATAAATCCCAATAATATGATGATGAATGAATGAGGTAGTATCCACCCAACCAACGATCGAGTAGTTAGATAGGAGTTAACATGGCGTAAGAGGCTTGATTTTTCCTTTATATTGTTAAGATGATTTATGATTGTGTAACGTTCGTCGATATAGTTTCATGTTACCAAATAATTCATTTTGCCCTCGATTTGATTCATAATATTTCAAATGATTTCTTGCGATTGCTGAGATAGTTTATAATTGTTTTTTGTTCATTATTATTATTTCATTATCATTATTTTTAATAATGTTACTCTTATTAATATATTGTTTTGGATTGATCTACTCATTCATTTTGCCAACGATCATATTGATAGTTAGTAATCATTCGTATGTGTAAACTTTAATGCAATATTTATGAAAAAATATAGTGTTTCCAAGAATTCGGCGGTAAATATCGAAAGTTAATTCATAGTTTGCTTCCAACACCTAGAGTTCCCCATTCTACTTGGAAAGTTCTATAAGGTATCGAAGATGCAAACATTCTCACGGATTCGTTCGTCTGTGAGATGCTATCATCCATTTCGAGCCATTCTGAAGCAAATGTCTTGGCAACCCTTCGTCAGTTTATCGAGATTTGTGAGAAACAGATCACATATCATATGTAGATGACATCAATAGTGATCACAATTGTTATCTTTGAGAATATTTTATTATGATTTTTACATTTTTCCCCATGTCAGCTTGCTGAGCCTAGTTATGAGCAATTTGGACAACATATTTGATATGATATATTCAGATTCAATTATCATGGTCTCTGGTCAAAAAATACCCAAAATATGTCGTTTTTCGAAAATGTGAATTATTCTGGCGTTTTCTTGTAGTATGAAAAGATGTATGGAAGATCTTGGATTTGTATGTCATTTCATAGCCAGTGTGGAGCAGTGTATTGAAAATTATAACCGGGAAAGACCATTTCTCAGCTGGGTTCTGGGCATTGTACATCCAAATTCCATCCCAACCAAAAATGAGAGATATCTGATTGATGAGCAAATACTGCAAAAATGAAAAAAAAAACTATTTTTAAAGCTTTATATCTCGAAAACTGTCTATTTTTGAGCTTTGTGGTTCGGGACACTCTTGATCAGCCCACGAAAAGCCATTTCCCATAGGGAATGTGCGGGGTTCTTTCCAGCGATGAACAATAACATTCCTATAATTCGCTCGACCACTTGCAACGACTTGTGCCCTCACGTGTGTGCCCGATCAAGTAGCTGTCTTGCAAATATCGACTTCGAAAGCGCTCGACAGTTTCCAGCGAAGGGACACGCCGCTGCCGCATACCCCGCATTCATCATTTTACGCTTTACGTAATTCATTTGCCTGTTCATTTGCTTAGCGTCGACTTAAAATTGAATACTTACATTAGTTTGGGAGCTTAGTTATTAAGACTAAAAAGATTCATTTTATTTTTTGCTTTTAATTTTTTTTTTGGTTCAATTTTTTGTTTAAAAGTTTCAATGTATAACACAAAGCATAGGTTCTATCATAATAAACAAAAAAAACATGACGTCTTAGGGCATAATGAGCGGTCGTTTTTGAAATGCACCGAATTTATTAGAAGTCCGTATCCATATTGCATTCGAGCCCACTCTTGAACGTAAATGTGCACTTCCGACAGCTTCACCCTAGTTTGAGCACTTGGGCACGCAACGAATACTGATTATATCGGGAGCATTCTGAACGAAAAACATTTGCTCGCCTTGTTCGTTCGTGCGGCTTTTGCTCGCTCTGTTCGTTCGCGGTGAAATGTTCAAGTCAGGAAGCACATTTTTACATACATCAGTGCCTGTCAATCGAGCTAGGACCTCTTCATCACCCATTTTATTAACCAATATTTAACTCAATGATAACAACTAGAAAAAAATATATTTGATAAGAAGTTTCAATTGGTAATTACCAGTGCTGAAATATAACCACATAGTTTTTAGTATAAAATATCATTGTCACATTGAATTCAATATGAATACCCACCATAAACTCGACCTTCTCCTGAGAGCGATGGGCGAGATGAAAACCGATATGAATTCTATAAAGAGGGTCATGAGCAATCTCGTACAAGATAACGAGTGTCCGAAATCACGGGTCGATAAATTGACGCTAACCTAATACATATGGAAAAGCAAAAAAAAAAATAAATGATATCATTTTCAATGGCTTCTCCGGAATGGATTCATTTCAGCAACATATTATATCAATTATCGATGCGAAATTGAATATAACTTTCGAACCTTACCATGTACAGGATGTCCACTGCATAGGTACCAGAAATGAAAGTAAAACGCGACCAGTGCTCTTGAAACTCAATTCGTGAGGAAAGAAAACACGTAATCCCGAGAAAAGCTTGACAATTGAAAGAAACACCCTACGCGGTTACCGAAAACTTCACTCAAGAAGTTATGGATGACAGAAGAAACCTAGTACCTTTTCAGTGGAGTGATAATAAATTTTAGCTTCATAAAGTCTGGGGACTGCGCTTACTCTTCACTGTATATTAGTGATGAAGTTAGAAATAACATATAGAAAGTTACCAACCGTGAGGTGTGTGCTCAATTTTTATTCAATAAAATTGAAGAATTATATGGTGTATTGCATATCTTTAATAAAGAATTGTTTTCAATAAATGTAAGTGCCATTCTAAAAAATGAAAAAATTTACATAAAAAAAGTGCATGAAGTTTTTTTTCGAAAATAAATACTATAAGCTGCGGATTTTTTTTTCTCCTAACGTACGAAAATATGACGCGGCGACACTGAAGTGCATCGCTCGAGGAGCATG
>JAFIRS010008910.1:0-13576 GCA_018342105.1 Gonioctena quinquepunctata | reverse complement strand
AGCGAAATGGTACGTGCTTTAGGTGATAAAGTAGCAGCGATCCTAATTCTTGGTGAAACTGGACAAAATATTCATGCAGCAGAACGCATTTTTAATGAGATGTTTCCTGATCGCCCTGTTTCGAGGACTTATTTAAGGGAGCTTCTTCGTAAGTTTGAAACAACGGGTAGTATTAATGATGTGAAACGATCTGGCAGACCACAAATTTCTGATGAGGAAAAAATTGATATACTGGCAGAAGTAATAGTTAATCCTACTTCCTCAACAACTAACGTTGCATCTACCTGTGAAGTCAGTCGAAGTACAGTACACATGGTGTTGAAAAAAAAAACAAATTTCATCCATACAAATTAAAAATGGTTCATCAACTTTCAGACGACGACCCAGACCGAAGACTAGAATTTTGTGAAAATATGGAAACTAAAATTAACCAACAGCCAGACTATGTCAAAACAATTTGTGTTAGTGACGAAAGTACTTTCTATCTAAATGGAAATGTAAATACACAGAATGTGAGGTATTGAAGTGACGCAAATCCTCACCTGTTTCGTGAAACACATACACAATTTCCCCAGAAGGTGGATGTTTGGGCAGGGATCCTGGGCCAGCTCGATCACCGGACCTCACACCTTTGTTTTTTTTTTCCTGTGGAGGTACTTCAAATAAAAGGTTCACGCCATTGAATCTGACAATATTGACGTTTTAAAACAACGTATTGTTGCAGAATGTGAGGCTGTTTCCGCAGACACATTTGCAAAAATACGAGAAGAGTTTAAAAATTGGATATTTCACTGTCAGGAAGTAAATGGAGGTCACTTCGAGCAATTTCTTCAAGTAGATACTGATTCTTAAATCTGTAATTAATATCATAGTGAATGGAATTTAAATTTTAATGTTTACTAATGAGCCATCAAAACTGCCATAAACACAAACAAAATTAGTATCATTGAATAGGCTTTTACGATACCTTTTAAAAGAGGTGTCGCTTGCCGTAGGGTTACATTTAAAATTATTGGTCACAATGGCCTTGTGACGTCATCTTTGACGATTTAGTCATCTATCATCACTAGTAGGGAAGTTTACAACCTTTACTTGTTTATGTATAATCGTTCCAAAAATGATAGGGGGGGAGAGGACTTTTGAGAAGCACTGTATATTTCCTGAACAACCGAAAAAAAAATTATCGTATCTATATTTACCTTAGCAGCATCATTGACTACTGGATTAAGAGTATGAGCCGAACACGGAACAAACATTGCTCTAGGATTCAGTTTTAGGATATGACTTTATAAACCAATGATTCTCCCTTTCATATTGACTCCATTATCATATCCCTGACCGCGCATATCCTCGATATCAATATTGAAATATTCAAATTTGTCAATTATGGGTTTCGTTAAACCAAGAACAGTGGTATCATTCACATCTAGAAATCCAAGAAAACGTTCTGCTATTTCGAAACATTTGGTGGCTACTGAAACAAAGCGAGCTATTATAGTAAGTTGTTCAGCGTGGCTAATATCAGTAGTAGAATCCACAATTATTGAAAAACACTTGGCTTTCCTTATGGAATCAACGATGGTTTCTAAAATCTTATTTGATAAAAGACCTATCATTTCGTTCTGAATATTTCTACTCAAGTAATGGACGCGGGACTCTTTATTTACGATCCTTTGGATATGATTTGCCCAAATTTGGAAAACAACTCAATTAATTTCAAAAAATTACGAAGAGTTTATCAGAAATGCCAAATTTTGCTGTCCCAAGAATTTTATTATTTCTATAATTCTTTCAATAACAGATTTTCAGTGTTGTTTTTCGAGGTCGTACAATATTTCTATTTAATTAACAATAGTCCTTCTACCCATTAAATTTGCCGTCATGTCTTTCCATTTCTTAAAATTGTTAATATGTACGAAAGAACTCTCATGGAGTTTCAGAGAGTTGGACCGGAATTTGAATCAGAATATCCTTCTTTGGAAACCAATTTGATTTTATATTCCATTCCTGGAAATAGTTTGCAACAGAAACAATACACACTACCAGACCGGAAAGAATAAACAAGCCAATCTCTTTTAATTTCTTCAGTATTCGCTAGAGTTCGTGTGTAATATTTATCACTAAATTTTTTTCCCTTGGCATCGATCCTATATTTCGCCGAATTTTCTCGAAAGGGACCTTGCTCCACTAATATTTATCGGTCAACTCAACATAGCATCAGGCCTAGCCAGGGGTCCTTATTGATCTAGGATTTCTGGTTTTTTTAGTTGACCTGTAACCCGTTTCGAAGTATTTTGTTAATAAAATTCATTTTTCTCCCAAAATCAACGTCACTTGCCACTTGAATTTATTAATTTATTCATACCGTTATATCGGGTTTCATAGCTAATGCATTCATTTCATGATTTTATGGCTCCGAGGAGTAGCCTAGTTTTCCTAAGGGTTATTTTCTATTTGGGGTTTGAAGGTTAGAAATTCGTACTCCCAACCACAACACTGCTTCTGGTATTTCAACGAGAGGGAAAATTATTATTATTCTGTTAATTGCTTATACATCAAGCCATGGAGTTTCATGTGAGTATTTTGATTAAATATAATTGGATTGTGGATAAACAGAAAGGATGATTTGTGGCAACATTCAATCATGATATTGTCAGTGCACACAAAAAAGATTTACTGTATAGTCCATGTCGATCACGGGACAAAAGAGAATATTATAATTTAATTTATTTGAAATGACAATACTTGGTTTGAGAACTAACTATTTATAATATTGAATGAGATAATAGAAGATTATGTAACAAGTCCGCTGTAGCAAAGTTATTTGCGTTATTTAGCAGAAATATCCAAGATTTCGACCTTTGGGGGGAGGAGGAGGGGGGTTTCTCGCGGTCCGCCATCTTGGATTGAAGGGTGAAAACATTGTTTTTCTCAAAATAATCCCTCAACGATTAATCATAAGACTAAAATTTCCCATTAAAACTTGAAGAAGACTAAATTTGGAAAATAAAATGAGGCGTACTGTAGAGTACACACTTGCAGCGATATTACTCGTTGGTGAAACTAAAAGTAATCTGAACAAATGTTCAATGAAAAGCATCCAGATCGACCAATATCACGAACATATCTGAAGGAATTTCCACACTGAGAGAAACGTTATTTTATTGTTAAGGAATAGGTTTATTCTAGTACGATTTGTAGAATATTACTGTTATACTATTGTTTTCAATAAGCCCAGTTATAAACTGTTAACTTGTCATTTGTAAATGTGTCATTGACTAATAACAAATATCCTCAATATTAACTTTGTTATTTTATTGGAAGAATATGTGTTCTGTCACAAACCCATTCGTTATTGCCAAACTTTCAGAAATGGTATTATTAAGTTTTCATTTATGTATCGTTAAAAATATTGGAAGTTGTTTAGATAATAGGTGATCGCAATTTGGCATAAATAATAATATTTTCGACTTAGATCTCGGAATTCCGACTCAGACAATAATTCACCGATTGAGGTCAAAATGCTGCATAAACCTCACAAATTCAATGAAACTGCCTTAATATACATTTATAAAATTCTGGAAATTTCTATAGACATTTTCTGGAATAACATAAGTTATATAGTGGTAATTGTATATTTTTCTCACATTAATTCCACATTTAACGTTTTTCCTATGTATTACTTATAATTCTATCTCTTTTAAGACCTATTCACATGTATTATTATTACTTATTATTACTTATAACTCTATCTCCTTCAGACCATCAAGACTTATTCACATGGCACATACAGGTTTCCCTAACCTAGGTGCCGAATTGAACCCAAGGAATATTTATCAAGTATCTATGAATTTAGCTTACTTTTTTTTTCTCTTCTCTCTGTAACTCAACTTCTATCTAATAGATGTTAGAACTCCAAAATCTTAGTTGTAAATACTAGAATTACACATTACCAATCATCGTAAAATTTCTATTTCATTTTCATTTTGAATTGTTATTCTTGGAAATTTTTGCACTGTAGGCTCCCCATCGATAATTGATAAAAAGTTACGAGTGAAATTTCCTATAGAAAATGAGCTGAGGCATTCATCGATTGGAAACAATTATATTTCCTTTATCAAAATATTGAACAACATACTTGCTTGAACAACATGGTTGTTGGAAGTGTCTCAGTAAAGGGCATTATGTTGTTGGACTCAAAATTAAAAAATATTAATTTCCGTTGCTGAAAACAATAATAAAAAAAAACAAAATACATTATAGCGTTTTGATGTTTTTTTTCTCCCACACGTTTTTGTCAGACTGCAGCCAATTCAATTTTTCCTATGGATTGAAAACGACTAAAGTGTGCTCATAACATTTTAACCTATAGGCACGTGTTACGTCATACCGTTAGGAAAGTCTTTCGTAGTATCCCAGTCAAAATACAAATTTCAATTAACAATGATTCGCATTGAGCTGGAAATTGGTACAGTTCTTAGGTATTAGAAATAAAATATCAAATATCCTCACTGATCCTACGTCTGCTAAACAAATTATTCAAGGTCAAAGGTCAAAAGCAACGGTTTTTTGTATTTTTCTCGTAAGTGGTAAATGTTATCGTAACAATAGAATAGACAAAAGTTGTAGATCATGCAGTGGTCTATAAAAATTGTATCCACACGGATTACCAATCCTGAGATATCGCGATTCCAAAAGTTGAGGAGGTCGTATTCTACATAATATGCACGCATTTCCGCACCACCTGTGAGGTAGTGTACTTGGCGCATTTTTTAACGTGGTTGCCGCGGTAGGCATACTCCAGGATCTATTGTGATTCAGTTTTATTAGACAATATTCTATTTATTGAAAAGTGGTATTGGAAATTATTAAAGTGGAACAAATTATTGTTGATTTTGGGAAAATGTTAGTCAGACTGATAACCTTTAAATGCTACTTCAACAGTGATATCTGGTACCGCCAGTTAAAGTTTATCTTTTCCGGCGTACCTATAGGTGTTACAAGATCGATGATGGTTTGTTTACGTTGTGTCTCACTTCAGCCAGAGTTCTTTGGACCTTTGGCTGGTTGACTACTCCGTACTAATGAGGGCCAAGAAGCCTGAAACCGGTATGCGGATTGTTAGGTGAACACGACATAAATTAAACATAATCGAGCTTATCAGAAAGAAACATTTGCATTCAATGTCCATTGATATTATATGGAAGTATGCATGGATTTTCAGGTGAATATCATTCAACGTTCTGCGTGGTATTTGCCAGGAAAGTAGTTGTTTTTCACCTGAGATCTACCTTTCTCTGGTTCAATTTTATATTGAATCGTTTATGTGAAGAAAACCGTTTAAATTCGATTTTTTCTAGTGATATCTTCTTTGCTTTCTTCTACTTCTTCGTCCTCTTTTTGTTGAATATCAATAAATTGTTCTAAGGAAGATGCAGTTGTCTCCCCATTGATATCACGAGAATCCTCATGTGTTGCATTTGATTCAACATTGGAGCAAGACTGGCTTTGACAATTGGTACATATTGGTGAACAGAATAATCCGACTGTTTTACAGCCACAGTTTTCACAACAACCATTTTTGCAATTGCAAAAATGGTGCTAAGAAGTTTTTCTAGAGCAAGTGGGAGTGAAGTTTGAATTGGCTCCAAAGTATCATCTATTAATTTCCAACCCCAGTCTTCTGGGTCCAGTTGATTGCCTAGCTACACTTGAACTTGATAGTATACTCGGTATTAGTGTTGATAAGCAGGAGCAGGTGTTGGAGGAAGACAAGATAGTTGTACTCTCTTATTGTTCCGTGTATTTTTGACAAAACTTAAATATCTATACTTGTCTAAACAACAATTTTTTTTTGAGCTTTATAGATAGCAACAAGTCAGACAATATTGTTTATGATGATGACTTGTGGAAGATAGTCAATCTTTCTGAATACTTCTGCACAATCACTGAAATCATGTTTTTCAAACAATTTAAATACTTTTGTTTTACCCCTGTTCAAAACTGCTGATGTAGTATCGCAGTCAGTTATTGCATGTGAAAATAAGATATAATTTTGATATTTTGGATAGGCAGATAAACTTTTCGATGAATATATTTTTGTTTGTTGTTGAGCCTTCCCAGGTTTCAAAAAGTGAACAAACTTATCAGTTGGAGTTCGTGCAGTCAGTAGTATCAACCAATCAACATCTTCACCAATAACGATAGTTGTGTTTGTTGTACTGAATTGTTCTATTGCTGTTTCAATTATGAGAACATCATCGTCATTATCAGCTTGTTTCACTAAAATGTTCGCAGTTGTGAATTTTTACATAACATTGAAATTACGCGAGACTTGTTATGAGTATTTGCAAGAAATTGTTGTTGGTTTGTTGGAACTGTCATAAATTGGTCAAAAACGACATCAGAAGATGAAGGCGACGTTGTTCTGCAGCTTCAATGTTTTTCTCATAATCAGTATAACCATCAAATACTGTAGTTACTCTATGACCAAAATGTCTATTTACATACTTTATCAAAAATAACGTTGAATGTTTCTTCTCGATCCCACACAACGCGGTGTAATAGTTATCCTCCATCGATGATGTAAGTAGCATTTGTGTTGTCAGTTCCAGTGTTCACTGATTGAAAGCAATCGTAGATGGCTGATTTCTGTGTTTTACGCATTCCAATTGCATGGAGGAGTGATAATGGGTAGGGGGCTAATTCATTTTCGAAGAATTCTTCAGTTTCATCCTCAAATGATTTAATAATAATCATGCGTTGTAATAATAATATAGGCTCTATAAGTACCTCCTCATCATAAAAGAGGGATTACTTCATAGGCGCATTTTAATTTCATATTAACGAATGAGTTTCTTTTGAGTGTATATTTATACAGAAATGTATAATTTCTATGTATAACTTACACAAACTACAAACTAATATTTGCACTTATATTAAACGTCCGATGATGTATATGGGTGGCGTAGGCGTGCATATTAGTATTTTCGATGCTTGAAATAGTGATATTTCAGGAATGGTGACTCGATCTATTTTTATGATAACACTTTTACAAGAAAAATGCAGAAAACCAATGCTTTTGACCCTTGACCTTGAATATTTTTTTAGCAGACTCAGGATCAGTGAGGATTTTTGATATTTCATTTGTACTCAGGACCTGTACCACTTTTCATCGCAGCTCTATGCGAATTATTGTGAACCTACCTCAATTTTTTATGGATTATAGGGTTATTTGGCAATATTTTGGATGAATTATAGGAATATTCGAGAACGAAACAATTCACAGGGTGGCTTTTGAAATGAAAACCCTATGAATAAATTTTCAGATTATGGAGATGGATATCTGGAGTCCAGCAACGCTGTTATACTCTGTTTATAGAGTTGGAAAAGAATAATGAATTGAAAGAATATATTCATTGAGAAAGTTCACATTTGAAACTATGAAAAAATTCAGTATTCATATAAACATTCATATTACGGGAAAGTTATACTATTCAAATGTGTATTGAAATCAATGAACTTTAATATTATAAAAAGAACAATATCTGTGCTGGGGACGAAAACATGATTATAAACTACACCTGGAAAGTAATGAACTTTAAAACAAGGGTTCCTAAAATAAACAAACAAAGAAAATCGTAAATAAATATGAACTTCAGTAAACTAAAAGTTTATAGGTAAAATAGATTACCTATTGATAGTCGCCCCTAAATAAAGACACAGCTGCATGATAGCTGTAATCATATATAAAAATAAAACAAAGACAACTTGGTAGATGAAATTATAATCGGTTATAGAATTTGCCTTCCAGGGAAAAACAAGAAGATGTGTAAACCACTTTTCAATAATGAGATTCATTCCATTAGGGTATTCCTTTTTATTCAGTATGTAACTTATGATGCGTATCGCCATCTTCAATTGAGTTAATTTGATTGGATCATGATTCAGTTTTCAGATACAAACAAGTTAAATATGTACCAGTTATTAGGACTCACACTGATGAGTTTGGTAAACAAACTCATCAGTGTGGGTCCGAATTTATTTATAAGAAGAAAAACAACTACAAAGAAAACGAGTCGATCTGATCTACATACACTGACATGTAGTCATCCAAATTTCATCAATTGCACCAGAAGTAAATAAATAAATGACTACTTTACGGGATTTTTAAAGATTAAACTATAAAACACTTGATTGAAATATTTGCCAGATAAATTATCGGTACTGAACCAAGAACCGTTTTTAGTGATGTGATCTTCGGACCAAGTGTATAAATATAGGGTGAGACCACATATTTTTTTCTCTTCAATGGTATTGTATACCAGGTTTTATATAATGACCATTTTTCCACATTCATACTCTACATTCCTTAAAGTATAATTCAACTAATTCTTCATTTCATTATATTTTGATAGTTTGCATGTTCTGAAAAGATATTATACCATGATAAATGCTATTAGATGCTTATAACAAAAAAATTTGATATTGTGTTTCCAAGTCCAGTAAAATATTACAGTTTGTTGTTTAAAGAATAATTGTTTTAACCAAGATAAGTGACCTTGGTGTTCTAGAGTTGTATACTTTGATAAATACAAAATTTCAGATTATATTGGTAAAGCACAAAAATAAGTTATTGAAATATATTGCTACATTTGACTATGCTACAATTGATTGAAAATACATTGTTTATTGCCTTAAAATTATAAAACATTGTATCTGATATGATATTGATTTCTGCTATGGTTTTATTGCCATTTTTCTACTCATATTTCCTGGTGAATTTATATGAAATGGTTTTATAAGAAATTATTGATTCAAGGATTTGTGTAATTTTTTGAGAATTGATCATAATTATATCTTTAAAATTTACAACTATATTATTATTTTATTTTTTCTTGATAACTCGAGATATGACCGAGTACATATGTTAGAACGAACCTCAATCATATAACGAGTGAATTACTTGAACAGACCGCTCTCCGAGTAATTCTAGTTGTCAGGTTTCAGTTTCACAACACTCTGTATAGAACCTCTGAAGAAAGGTTCGAAAAACAATTCCCAGATAACACATGGACATCCAATGGATATCCATTGGACATCCTTCATGAATTTTATGGATGTACTATGTATACTATGTATATTTATATCCAAAAGATATCTTATGGACATCCGATGGATGTCCAAAGTGGAACAACCTGTTCATCCATAGAATATCCTTCAAGGATATCCATGAGATATCCTTCAGAGATGTCCATAAGATCTCTTTCAGAGATATCCATAAGATATACTCCAAAGATATCTTTCAGGAATATCCATGAGATATCCTTCAGGGATATTCAAAAGCTATCTGAAAGATTCCTTGAGAGATATTCTAAAGATATCCTTCGGGGATATCCATCGAAGATAAAATATAGTAATAGCAATCTGGAGGAAAATAAAATAATGGTATTGCACCAAAAAAAATTATTAATTAACTCTTGTATCAAAAAAAATTCTCATAAACTTCGGGGTTATCAACAAATAAATGTGTATGTAAACTCTAAAATAAAACAGAATAAAAAATAGAATGCCATTTTTCGTCATCAGGTGTTTCCTTTATTCCGTAAGATGACAGCCAAGCTTAGATGGCTTCTTCAGTAGCTTTTTTATTTTCCGTCGAATCACTGAGGTCAGCCGCTTCTGAAATGATATGTATATATTCACGGGTATAATTTATGTTGAAATCTACAAAAAAATAATGAGAAATATTATGCTTTCTTTTGAATTCGAATACTGATCATGATAATATATACCACTGCCATAGTTTTTCTCTCTCTTTATTGGTGTACTCGTGTCACGAAAGACAAGAAAATCTTGGAAAAGATTCTTGTATTCTTAGAAACCAACCAAAGCTTAGCAATCGTCTAGTGACAAAAAAAAGGTGTTAAAAAAACTTGTTATTTTTAATAATATATATATATATATATATATATATATATATATATATATATATATATATATATATATATATATTTATATATATATATAAGCATTTTTGACATAAACTTTTCTTGGAAATTTTGCATTCTCACTGAACTAGCAGTCTGTTATGAGGCAATACAAATTATTATCAAATAAATTGAACAACTGAATGGGCTTTTCACCTAGTGATAATTCAGCCAGTTTTAGTTGTCCAGTTTATTTTTTGCTCCATACCAGCTATATTAGGAGGCAAACATATTAGTGAGCATGGAAGAAAGGCATCGTTCCACAAAGTCATATTTTTGAGATTTCATTTAGGTACCTAAAAAAAGAGTTCTAGAAAAAGGAATAGAAAAACACAACTCACCTACAGCAGCTTTGCATTTGGATCCAGTTCCCAAATATTCTTCCGATTAATTTCTTCAGTGCAATCAATAGGAAAATGTTCGAATCTACTCATGAATCATCTTCATCACATGTCCACTGTTGTAGGCATTCACACCATTTTTAATCTGGCCACTGTGACATTTGAAAAACTCGTGTATTGTGGCAAATGCATTTCTGAAAATATCGAAACTCAAATACCAAACACATAAATGCGTTGGAAATAATGGATGTTTATAGGTTATGTCCTTTTCAATTGATATTTACCTGTATTCGGCCAATATATAATTCCCTTCGGAAACAATCAATTGCTACAGATGAAAACCATTATGTCCTGACCAACAGGGTATCAAAAACGAAGGAAAATAGAAAAAAAAACACGACTTTCGTTTCGATTCAGTGCTATAACTATGACGAGAATGTTTAAATTCATTTATGATTGTTTTGGGATATCTCGTGGCCATCCCTAGGGTATCTTCTGGAAGATATCTATTTCAAATCCGTCGATGGATATCCATTTCAAATCAAGTAGAAAAACAAAATATGATATTTTTCCAAAAAAAAAATAATTTCTATGTACGAGCATGAAAGAAACTCAGAAATTGACACCATAAAAATCAATCTTGCAATTTAAACCTATCCATATTTGCTCCGGATATCTTTAAACCTATCCATATTTGCTCCAGATATCTTATGGCCGTCCCATATGATATCTTCTGAAGGACATCCATTTCAAATCCGTCGACGGATATCTTATGGATGTCCATTTCAAATCCAGGGATATCCCGACCAGAATTGGAGATGAAATGGATATCCATAGGATATTCTGTGTTATCTGGGTTGGCTAAACAGGTTTTTAAATAAATATCACCCTGTATAGGTCTTAACAAATGATTGGTCAGTGTCTTATACTTCTCCAACTGTCCCCAGTCATAACAACGCCAACCGCAATGAGTATTTGGATAGGCGACAATAGCGCACAGAACTGTAGCGTTGTAGTATATCACAGCTCGCAGGTGTTTTATCGATATGAACCAGATATAGTGAGAGGTATGCCGTCCTTCGGAGGAGACGTTGAGCTGGCAGTCTTGAGTTCATGTATGTTTATCACGTTGAAGATCCCTACTTCTATTGGAAACCCCAGAGAAGCATTGGGAGAAGTGTGCTCACCGGATGAGCACTGGCAGCAGAAATAAGCCGACGTTAAGTGAATAATAAAAGGCAACTCCCAAACTATACTCCAGTTCCAATCAAAACATCCCACCTATTTTTATCATCCTTACATTTCAGTGTTGGACTATTCGACAAATTCTATGAAATGAAAAGCTAAGTCGGAAGTCCGACATGTGAGACATAAAAGTCGGAATCCCGGTCTTCCACGCTTTCGTAGTAAATGTGTGTTAACTCATACGTTATTGCAGACGAAATACCAGTGGTATTCTAACCCATAAGTCGGTATTAAAAAAAACTACTGAACATTGAGTGAGTAGATATGGTGTTTCGGTTGGTTTATTGGTAATATAGTCAGGTGGCTCAGAGCTGCATTTTAAGATTACCGTTACCTGGCGGATAAAAGCACCAAATTTGGTATGAAGGTACCTTAGGGTATACTTACTAATTTCAGCCTAGGAGCCCTCTGAAATTTCGAAAAATTATTAAAAAATTATGTGTTGATAAAACCACTCCTTTCAGCAGTATCAACCAGATAAGAAAGGCGCTCTTCTGTCAGAAGAATCGAGCAATGGACAAACTTCCACCGACTGAGGATGCTCTTCTAACATCCGTAGGGCAGTTTATCAACCGGTATTTGATGACTACACACAAACACAGCAAATGATTCCTTCACCGCACGATTTTGCTTGGAATAAGGTTTTAGAGTCGTGGGTACCAGTTTGGATGACAATTCCAGAGGTTTCCCGGTCATGCCGGAAATTGATTGAATGTTCCTGCAAAGAAGACTGCAGCAACTGCAAATGTAGGAAAGCCAATCTGGACTGCTCACCACTATACAAGTGAAAGAGTAATTTACAATGACTGTTGCATACTAAATTCCATGGAATGAATAGCTATAACTTCTTTTTGGAACTCTATTAGCGTTACATTTATACTCTACTCTACTCTCTCTACTACTCTTATTAGCGTTACATTTATACTAAATTACTGTAATTAATGATAGGGATATATTTTATTGTATATTATTCAATATGTAGACTCCCTAAAGTTAAGTTTGTACTATACTTAGCTGGCTTGACGCTGTTATTGAAAATTTATATTGAAATAGCTTGTGTTAAACGTGATATGTTGACGTATTTTGACGGATTTTAGAGCCGTACATATATTTTTTTAGAAATTCCAGAGAGCTCCTAGGCTAACATTTATAAGTATACCCTAAGGTACCTTCATACCAAATTTGGTGCTTTTATCCGCCAAGTAACGGTAATTTCGCTAAGCCACCTCACTAATGCAGATGACCCCATGATTCAAACCACATCGCGGTTTTTCCGTAGTGATTACGCGATCAGAATGTGTGCAATGTAATTGTCGTATATTTCTACATCAAGTAGGTATCAACTGAATTTCAATGAAATTTTGTGAAATCATTGATATTATTTTTTCTGCAAATGGACAAGTGGCCAGAAAAGTCTATTTGAATTCTAAGGAAGGTAGTCTTACATGACTATGTGGTCATCCCAACCCTCAAAAATACATGGTGAATTTCAATACTTTTATGTAAGTATGGGAAACTCATGATTTGAAAACCTTGTGTTGAATTGAAAAGTAAATATCCAACGAGGACCGGTCAAGACTTCGTACACAATATTCAAAAGCACTCTCAACTTTCTAGATAAACTGTTGGTCATGTTATTCTCGACTGGTTTTCCTCAATTACATTGGCGTGGATATCAGATACAATTGGGTTTCACAACTCAAAAAGAACTCGATTTTGCCGGCTCCGAGTAATCCATCATTGATCCCAACATCCACAATCTCAGACAAAGTAGGAAAGTACTTCTCTACTACAAAAAAGTTGTATGATTCTGATTTCTCCTTCGCCACTCGCAGTTTTTTTCTCACACTGTATCGTAACTCCAGAATAACTATTCAAGGATACTTACTTCTGAAAGAAACTATCAGGACCCTTGCTTAAATAAGGATGGGAGGGAAAATATGATGAAATTAACATAATGGTAATACCTATCGAATAAACCCCAATGAAATATGCACCATT
>JAFIRS010008909.1:0-13583 GCA_018342105.1 Gonioctena quinquepunctata | reverse complement strand
ATTACGTATCGAGAAATTTTGCTGAAACAATTCAACAATGTCTATGTGTAATTTGGTAACAATCACAAGATGTATTCGTGGGGTCTCTGATTATGTATGATACTGAGTGACCAAAGATTTGGCATATTAGTGTCACAATCAGAAATTTCAAATCACCCGCGTTTGCAGTGAACATATTCTGTAGAAAAAAAATTAATAGAGTTTGGAAATGAGTTCTCACTTGAGGGGCACCATGTCAACAGAAACCCTGCAAACACTCGCACAAGAGTTTTGTGCCATGAACTACTTTTTAACTGAGGAAAAAAGGAGGAGGTTCTCTAGTCGACGCGTACATATATTTTTTTTCTCTATGACCACGCATAATTTTTGACAGATAAGTCCGATTTTGATGATTCTCATTTCAATGGATAGGGTATACCTCGAAGTTGGTCACATTTGGATTGAAAAAAAAACCACTCCTAAGGGTAGGAAAATGGGGGATGATTGTTGGTTCAATCACTGAATTTTTACTTGTCAACCGATTCTATTACGTATAACTTTGTACTGGGTTAACCGAATCAGATGATTATTTTTTTTATATAGGCTATGCTTGGAAGTTGCTCCCATTTGAATTTAAAATGAAATACATTGCCGTAGGTAGAAAAATGGGGGTTAATTCATTGATTTCAAACCTGTGAAATGATTCTGTTGAAACTTGGCACACGTATGTAGTTCTGATGAAACATAATGGAGGCCCAGAATAAATCTGATGATGGAGACGGATCTCCCCAACGGTTCACAGCAGTTTTCTTGTGTTTGGGGTAATATGTACATATATAATTATATGTCCTGACTGGCTCACTGATTGACTGATATACAATCAACGCCCAGATCAAAACGCTGGACCATAGAGCTAAAATTTTGAAAGCATATTTTTTTTGATATCTCATCCCTCAAGGGGTGAAGAGATGGGTGGAAAGGGATGGGTTTTGAAATTGGAATCATGAAAATTAGTATTTTGGCTATCTTTCAGATCAATGTGTTTCAGGGTTTTTGAAAATTCTACCCTAAAGGGGTAAAATAGGGGTTGAAAGTCTGAATAGTTAGTTTTGAATTGGTATTTGGGGGTCTGTGTTACAAATAAAACATAAGTGTTTCGGTGTTTTTGGAAATACAACACCTGAAGGGATGAGATGGGGGTTAAATTGGGTTACCAAAGACAGAGCCAATCCTATAGACAATTCTGGTGTATACGAAATTACTCGCTCTCTGGTCTCTCTTAGTGAATGTGTCGACAAAAGAACAATTTTTTATATGATGAAATTAAATACTCAAAATCATCTCCACGAAAATATTGAAATGAGGACATCTTTCGGGGCTTTAATTCTCCATATACAGCTGATACTTTAAATCTAAAAAGAAGGGATAAGTTCAACATATAGACCCAGAATTTACATCAGAGAATTGAATATAGAAAGGTGTGGTTGTGAATAGACCTAAGTGAGTGTTTTGTTTTCCAAAGAACACTTGATGAAAATAACTGCAAACTATTATGCATCATGGCTATCCATGGCACACTTGACAAAAATAAGTATATAATCCAGTATTTTCCTTAGGAATATTTCATTGATGTTCTTATTTTTAATCCACTCTCAAATACATTGGTATTGTTAGATTCGTCAAAGAATCCTTTTTTCGGAAAGTACTTGTCAAAAAATTGTCGCCATCTGAAAATCACGAAAATGTTATGTTGCCAGCAATTTTTATCTATCAAAATAGTCACTAAAACTTTGCGATTGCAATTTTCTGACATCGCCTGAGGTCCTCAGTTCACGTCCGATTATGGCCATCCAGATGCAATATTAAAAGTGACTTCAAAAAATCAAGTATGCGTAAAAACTTTTTAAAATGTTTTTTCATGTTTAGAGAAAGGGACAAGTACACGCGGCCAGTCTACCAGAACGAACGTCCACCACCGAGAGTAGCACTTCAGCGCGTCAGGTGAGTAACCAAAACTCAACACCTGAGATCCACACACCCAAAAACATCACACCTCACACTTACGCACCCGTCAGGTACATCACCACCATGCACACACAGCAAAAGTCAGGAAAACACACAGAAATCACGACAACAAGGGGTTTAAAGCACTCAAAGGCTGACTTCATACCACAGGAGGTACGTTTTCAATCTTGCATACGTGCCAATTTGCGAGTTGAGAACAGCTCCAAGGAGGAGCGGGGGAGGAATACAAGTGGAAAGTAGATCTCGTTCACACATAATGTGAGGGGGATTTACTATCCATGGGCACTCAACCTTCAGGGGAGCATGATGTGTGATGGTGATTTTGTTTATGTTGGGTCTTGCTTCGGCCAGAGCTCTCCGGATCTCTGACTGGTGACTAATCCGTACTGATGAGGGCCAAAAGCCCGAAACTGGTATGCGGATTGGTAGGCGGACCTGACATGAATTGAAAATAATCGAGTTTATTAGAAAGAAACATTTGCAATCAATTTTCATTTTCTATGGAAGTTTGCATAGATTTTCAGGTGGATATCATTCAACGTTCTGCGTGGTATTTGACAGAAAAGTTGTTGTTTTTCGCTTGTGGTCTACCAGTTGTGTTTCAATTCATATTGATTCCGTTGTGAAGGAGACTTTAGAGTTCTTTGATTTCGTATATATATATATATATATATATATATATATATATATATATATATATATATATATATATATATATATATAGGAGAATCCTTTTTGAATTCGGGTATGCTGTCAACAAGGGGATGGAAAATGAACTGAACTCTTTTTTCTATTCAAGCTTTCGAGTCATTTATTGTCTCTTCATCAGGAACTCTACAATGAATTGGAATTGAACATTATTTGATTTGAAAAACAATTCGGCATGTGTGTACTTATGAAAGTGAGGTAAAAATTCCCTTTCACTTCCTGCAATTTATAAAATAACATGTCACAACAGACAACACTCTTGGTATAGTCCTATATAGTTAAAACTTTGATCAAAATTGATCATGATTATTTAAAGATGAGTGCACAAACATTATTAAATTCCAAACGGGCTCTTATGGAGGTCATGTTGGATTAAAGAGGAAGTGGTGAATGATGAATGACAATTGAAGTATTAAATGAAGTTGACACTTGACATGTATGACAAATTGATATTGGACTTGTTGCCAACATACACTGAGGTGAAAAATCCAAGTCCAATATCAATTTGTCATACATGTCAAGTGTCAACTTCATTTAATACTTCAATTGTCATTCATCATTCACCACTTCCTCTTCAATCCAACATGACCTCCATAAGAGCCCGTTTTTCTTTAACTTACACAGTCGTCCAACCTTCACACCTTCCATATATATATATATATATATATTATATATAAATATAGCTAGAAAATATTCTTATCGAATTTCAATTGAAAATTATCACAGTCGGCTTTAGGTAGTTCTCACAAGCATGATACACTTTGAAAATAATGAAATATCACATGATGTCAGGAATCAATATATTCTCAAATTGATATATTTTCTGAAATAGTTCATATAAAACTGATCGTTCGGTAATAAATATCAATTTCTGGAATTAATTTGAAAACTAAAAATCTTATTGAGCAGCTAATCTGTGAAAAAAATCTCAATGTCAGGTCAGAACGTCATCCATTTGTCATTATTGGTTTCGATTGAACGAATTCATAGTTGAACTTTAAATATAATTATTTTTCGAAGTGAATTAATATAGAGATTGAAAGCGATAAGTACTGTCTGCATGTGTGCCTTCGTTCAATAGATGAGGGGACTTTTGAATGTTTTTATGGAATTCTAGGGTTGAATCAAATGAAAACAACAGTTTGGTAATACTTTTTTTATTCTATTTCGGTTAGATTTCCTAGAAGAAATATCATAGTCTGATCAACAAGTTCGGAATGGTGTTAATTATTGATTAAGTTCCTAAAAATATGTGCGATTCGGAATGACGTGTAGAAAAATGTATTTCGATTATTCAACAGCATATAAAAAATTGCAATTAGTATCAACAAATTAAGAGAAAAAAAAGGCATTTAGTTTTTCGCTAACAATTCAAAAACTATTCATTATAAAGAAATTCAAGATTCTTAAAGAGGAGAAAATTTCCAATAAAAAAGTCCCAATTCTTGGAACCCTATCTCCATTATATTGAGCTCCACGCGGCAGTTACGGCATGTGTGCACCGCCGCTGAAAACAGTATACCCCATGAAATATTTTTATATCAATTTAAACATTTGAAATAATTATGTCCGTTGGAAAGACATTCTTCTGTTGATTTTTCAAGAATACAATTGAAGTCAATGTAGTCCATGCTCCAAGTGGAGTTCTGGGTATAGGGGAAAAAGGGGTTGAAATCACCAAGTCTTCCTCCACAATATGTGGTATAATTTCAGGTAATATCCAAATTCAGATGTTCATTTCGAAGACAGCTGTCTTCATCTTCACTGTTACAAGAAAGCTCGAAAGGTATTGTGTTCAAAGCATGGTTGAGGTGAAAAAATAATAATTGGGCACATTCCATGTGGCGAAAAACAAATTTTCACTTTTGGAAAGAGAAAAACAGTAATCGTTTTATAATCATCATGTACCTAATTATTATTTTTTTACTTCAACCATGCTTTGAACACCTTACCTTTCAAGCTGATTTGTAACACTGAGGATGAAGACAGCTGTCTTCGAAATGTACATCTGAATTTGGATATAACCTAAAATTATACCACATATTGTGGAGGAAGACTTCGTGATTTCAACCCTATTTTCTCCTAGTTATACAGGGTGATGAGTCAGAAGTACTTTGACAAACTTCAGGAGGTGATTTCTCACAATATTCTAATATGAATTGTACAAATAAATATATGTCCGAAAACGCTTCGTTTCCAAGATACAGGGTGTTGAAGTTTCATTTTTATTTTCGTTTTTTTCAAATGACCTTCGAAATACTGACCTTAATTAAACGAAAATTGGTATTGAGAGGCTTTTTGGGGTGTCAACTTCGAACCTGATGTTATTATTGCTCTTACTCGTAGGGGGCGCCACCTACACGTCTTTCTCTTTTTTGAAAATTCATAACTTTTTTGAGCGTACTTCTAGCACATTTTTTAGTAAAAAAATCAATTTCTCCATCATATCTACGTGAAAGCCTTGTTACAAGCCGCTATAAGCAACCGTTTTTTAGATATTTGGACTTGAAAATTTCAAGTCGATTATTTGATAATCGATGCGTGTTGAAGTTATAACCATTATTTTGCATTTTCCACAAGAATGCTTGGGAAATGAATTTGACGTTCAAGTAAGTAGTTTTGGTAATTACATATTATGTGACAGTTAAACGTTTTGTTGTTTTGTTGAAGTTTCTGTAAGTTTTTAAACACTAATTTTGAAAAATGGATTATTTAAACAATAATGCTCATTTAGCCGATAGGCATTTTTTTATGGCGATTTCCTAATCGAGTACTGCCTTCAGCTCCAACATGTACCAGTCTTCACCGTCGTTTAGCAGAAACAGATAGCTTCAAGAGGGCAGATGATATTATTGGAAGACCACGAGCAGTCCAAACCCCAGAATTGAAAGAATGTGTTTTGAACGCTCTCGATGAGAATCCAGAAACAAGTACAAGAATGATTGCTGATGCTCTCAATTCTACTCAGTCCACAGTCTGGAGAATTATACACGATCAACAATTTTATCCATACCATATTCAAAGGGTACAAGCTCTTCTGCCACGAGACTTTCCCCAACGCATTACTATGTGTCAGTGGTTTTTGAGGAAATTGGCTGGAAATCCTCAATTTTCAAGATTTTTACTCTTCACGGACGAGGAAAACTTCTCCCGAAATGCTATCACAAACTTTCATAACAACCATGTTTGGGCTCTGGAAAATCCGCACGCAGTTAGTGAAAGACATTATCAGTATCAATTTTCTGTAAATGTATGGGCGTCAATAATTGATAATTACTTGATAGGTCCTTTCTTCCTTCCGACTGAATTGCGTAACTTACAGAGACTGTTTAGAAAATGAATTGCCAGGACTTCTTCAGAATGTACCATTAGAAATTCGTATCCGCATATGGTTTATGCATGATGGGGCTCCTGCCCATTTTAGCGCTGTAGCCAGGGAATTCCTTAACACTGTCTATCCAAATCGATGGATCGGTAGGGGTGTAGAAGAACCTTACCATGCAAAATAATGGTAATAGCTTCAACACGCATCGATTATGAAATAATCGACTTGAAATTTTCAAGTCCAAATATCTAGAAAACGGTTAAAAAATTTTTAAATTTTTTTAAATTGGTTTTAAAAGGCAATAATTAACTCTGGGTAATAATTTTTTTACGTCATTTGTTAATAAATTTTTTATAAACAAATAGACAAATAAGTTTAAGAGATAAAAAAAAAGTTTTTTAACATTTTGTTGTCATGACAAAATAATAATTTGAAAAAGATCTTTAAAACATTTTTTTATTGTTTATAATTTTTGGAATTTTTTTTAAAAATCATAATTGGCATTTCTCAATAGGCTAACAGAAACAAAATATTAATAATTTCAATGTTTATTGATTTAACAATTTGTTATAAACAAATTCTGACCAATATTATATGTTTTTTCTAAAAGTAATTGAAATTACAGTAACAGCCATAAGTAACAAACTTCGGTATCGTGTGATATTGGAAAGTATTATAAAATAAATATTTTTTTCAGTATATTTTCACATTAGGCTGTTTCTGTAATTTTAATTACTTTTAAAAAAAACATATAATGTTAGTCAGAATTTGTTTGTAAGAAATTGTTGAATCAATAAACAATGAAATTATTGATAAAAAAAAGATTTTGTTACCCTAATGAGAAATACCAATTATGATTTTGAAAAAAAAATATTTCCCAACTAATTATTCAAACAATGTTAATATAAAAAAAAGATTAAAAACAATAAAAAAAAAATTTTTAAAATAATTTTTTCAAATAATTATTATTTTATGACAACAAAATGGTAAAAAACTTTTTTATATATATATAGTAAGCTTGTCTGTTTGTTTATAAATAATTTATCAACAATTGACGTGAACAAAATTTACCCAGCGTTATTCAATGCCATTGTTAGAGGCGAAAACGGCAATAACATAACATTTGTTAAAACAAAATTAATATCATTTTTTGAATATTTCATTAATTTTCAACATCAAACAATTTTAATGAACAAAATAAAAAACTTTTATGAACTTTCATTACGTGATCTTCTTAAGAATATATATATATATATATATATATATATATATATATATATATATATATATATATATATATATATATATATATATATATATATATATATATAAGAAGCAAAACATTTATAAGTCAGTTGTTTAAAGTTTTATGTCGCCATTTGTGAAAATGGAGGTCGGAAAAAACTTGTTGGTTAACAATTGTATAACTTTTTGAATAATCATCATAACAATTTCTTTCTAACGGAACTTTATTCTTTCAAGTGTTCAGAAGACAGCAAAAAATTTTCAAATGTTCAAATTGATACTTAATACTATAGAAAAACTATTTCATGTGATATACGGCGGAGATAGAGTTCCGAGAGTTGCGACTTTTTCATTGGAAATTTCCTCTTCTATAAGTTTTTTTTTCGAATTTCTCAATTATCAATAGTTTTTGAATTATTAGAAAATAACTAAATGCCTTTTTTCCCCTCTTAATTTGTTAATACCAATTGCAATTTTTCATGTACTGTAAAATCATCGAAATACATTTTTCTAAACGCCATTCTGAATCCAATGAGCTATCGCTCATATTTTTAGGAGCTGTATCAATGATTAACACCATTTCGAACTTGTTGATCAGACTATCAGGTAGGCTTAAGATTTTGAACCTACAGCTTTTGATCGTAAGATTTGACGTGTATACGAAAATGCTGTTCGTGTTTTCCCAATGAAAAATATGTTCCTTGATATATCAACTCCATTATTGATAATCTTGGGATTTATTTATTATTTGTGAAATCTACCTTACCGACTAGCCGTGCCTTTAGCATTCAAATTCGATGGTATAGGGAGTGGAGAAGTTGATTGTCCCTTTGATAGACTTTTATAAAATTTATCATTCCTTTCATTCAAAAAAAAATCAATAAATGTTTTTCCTTCATAATGAATCAACAGATACGTTGGGATGATTTCACGAATGGCAACTTTTCTAGCGAGCTGAACTTTGAATTGAGATACTACTCTGAGGCACACAAACCGATTCATGTGAATTCCACACAAAATGTTCACTTTTTCTTGTCGACTCCATGAAAAACACCCAATAAATCGGCGATTCGCGCTCACGACAATGACGTATGAGTCAATAAGGCCGGTATGTTCGAGTGGGCCATGACCGATCGTCAGCTGTTCCCCGCAGAGAACTCATGCAGAGCCAACTCTAATCGAGGATCTGTTATCTGACAACCACCGATAGTGCATGGACGTTTGATAGAGACACATGGTGGGTATAGGAAAAAGCTGATTTATAGGCTCGTATCGGGTGTTGTTATTTTACCGGGAGATTGAGAGCGGCCCGGACGCCCCCGACTGATCTCTCGGCTTATTAAGAATCGAAAGTTTTGTGTGGGTTGTCTTGGATTCGGTCCTTGTGGTCGAGTATGATGAAGTGCCAATTTTCGTACTTTTTCGATGTTAATGCAAATAAACCGGTCAGGCTGATATTTTTTCGATGGAATGTTATAATTATTAATAAAAACAAGTATTACGAAAAAACACACGTGTAAAATGAGTTTACAAGAATGAAATAAATTACGGTTTGTACACGATGAATGTTCTGCTTATTCTCCTAGAATTGTGTCTGAATGAGGAATTTGGTGATAAATGTTTAAGACGAAATACCGATCTACGGTGGCCTCCTAGTTTGCTAGTTTTCACCCCAATGTATGTTTTGAGGGGATATTTAGAGCAAAAAGTATAGAAGGATCGACCATTCAATAATGGTGAGAACCTTGAAAATTCGATACGAGTTCGTTGCAGAAATATTGCAAATGTATTGCAATCTACTCTTAGTTAATTTTATGATCACCATAAATAAGTCCAAGTGACAAACATTGCTGCTCGTAGGTATAGACTTGAGAAAGAAGTGCTTTTCCCATGGACAATTATTATATGTTGGCTTTATCTCGAGCGGGATCTTCCGAAAACAGAAAATAATAGAACATTGAGCATGGTGTATAAGGAGGCCTTGATGTGATGTACTATTAATCTTCCTTGCCAAATTAGTCATTAACATTTACATTTAAAAATATATCTCACCCAGTTGAATGCACAGATACAGATCTTACGGAGTTGGTTTTATATTTTATATGGTAAAACTATTGAGAAATAAGAAAACATATAATTTCGAGAGATAAGTGCCATGTGAAGTGGAATGAATAGAAAGATCGAATTTAAACGGTTTTCTTCACATAAAGGATTCAATATAAAATTGAACCAGAGAAAGGTAGATCTCAGGTGAAAAACAACTACTTTCCTGGCAAATACCACGCAGAACGTTGAATGATATTCACCTGAAAATCCATGCATACTTCCATAAAATATCAATGGACATTGAGCAAATGTTTCTTTTCTGATAAGCTCGATTATGTTTAATTTAAGTCGGTTCACTCAACAATCCGCATACCGGTTTCAGGGCTTCTTGGCCCTCATCAGTACGGGATAGTCAACCAGCCAAAAGTCCAAGAACTCTGGCTGAGGAGACACAACGTAAACAAACCATCATCGATCTGTAACACCTATAGGTACGCCGGAAGATAAACTTTAACTGGCGGTACCTAGTGACGAAAGAAACACTCCGAAAATCTCCCACCTCGATAGGTTTCTAAATAAAAGATTCTCTCAGTAGGAGGCAAGCCCGTCTAGCATATAGTGAGAGATAAGTGCCATGTGAAGTGGAATGAATAGAAAAATCGAATTTAAACGGTTTTCTTCACATAAAGGATTCAATATAAAAATTGAACCAGAGAAAGGTAGATCTCAGGTGAAAAACAACTACTTCTGGCAAATCCACCAGAACGTTGAATGATATTCACCTGAAAATCCATGCATACTTCCATAAAATATCAATGGACATTGAATGCAAATGTTTCTTTCTGATAAGCTCGATTATGTTTAATTTAAGTCGTGTTCACTCAACAATCCGCATACCGGTTTCAGGCTTCTTGGCCTCATCAGTACGTGAGTAGCAACCAGCCAAAAGTCCAAAGAACTCTGGCTGAAGTGAGACACAACGTAAACAAACCATCATCGATCTTGTAAATCCTATAGGTACGCCGGAAAAGATAAACTTTAACTGGCGGTACCCAGTGACAGAAAGAAATCTCCGAAAATCTCCCACCTCGATAGGTTTCAAATAAAAGATCCTTCTCAGTAGGGTGGCAAGCCCGTCTAGCATATAGTGAGAGATAAGTGCCATGTGAAGTGGAATGAATAGAAAAATCGAATTTAAAACGGTTTTCACATAAAGGATTCAATATAAAATTGAACCAGAGAAAGGTAGATCTCAGGGGAAAAACTACTTTCCTGGCAAATACCACCAGAACGTTGAATGATATTCACCTGAAAATCATCATACTTCCATAAAATATCAATGGACATTATGCAAATGTTCTTTCATAAGCTCGATTATGTTTAATTTAAGGGAAGTTCACCACCAAACCGCATACCGGTTTCAGGCTTTTCCTCATCACGAGAGTCAACCAACCAAAAGTCCAAAGAACTCGCTGAAGGAGAAAAACGTAAAAAAAACCATCATCGATCTTGTAACCTATAGGTACGCCGGAAAAGAAAACTTTAACTGGCGGTACCTAGTGACAGAAAGAAACACTCCGAAAATCTCCCACCTTTGATAGGTTTCTAAATAAAGATCCTTCAGTAGGAGTGGCAAGCCCGTTTATGATAAGTGAGAGATAAGTCATGTGAAGTGGAATGAATAGAAAAAACGAATTTAAACGGTTTTCTTCATAAAGGATTCAATATAAAATTGAACCAGAGAAAGGTAGACTCCCGGTGAAAACAACTACTTTCCCTGGCAAATACCACGCAGAAACGTTGAATGATATTCACCTGAAAATCCATGATACCCATAAATATCAATGGACATTGAATGCAAATGTTTTTTCTGATAAGCTCGATTATGTTTTTAAATTTTAAATCGTGTTCACCTAACAATCCGCATACCGGTTTCCAGGCTTTTGGCCCTCATCAGTACGGAGTAGTAACCAAGCCAAAAGTCCAAAGAATCTTGGAAGGAGACACAACGTAAACAAAACCATCATCGATCTTGTAACACCTTATAGGTACGCCGGAAAAGATAAACTTTAACTGGCGGTACCCTAGTGAAAGAAACACTCGAAAATCTCCCACCTCGATAGGTTTCTACAAAAGATTCCTTTGTCAGGAGTGGCGTCTGTCAGCATATAGTGAGAGATAAGTGCCAGTGAAGTGGAAATGAATAGAAAATCGAATTTAAACGGTTTTCTTCACATAAAGGATTCAAATAAAATTGAACCAGAGAAAGGTAGATCCTCAGGGTGAAAACAACTACTTTCCCTACTCCGTACATGATGAGGGCCAAGAAGCCTGAAACCGGTGCGGATGAGAGGTGAACACGACTTAAATTAAAATAATCGAGTTTTTATCAGAAAGAAACATTTGATTCAATGTCCATTGATATTTTATGGAAGCATGCATGGATTTTCAGGTGAATATCATTCAACGTTCTGGTATTTCCAGGAAAAGTTTGTTTTTCAATGAGATCACCTTTCTGGTTAAATTTTTATATTGAACCTTTTGTGAAGAAACCGTTTAAATTGATTTTTTCTATTCATTCCACTTCAAGGCACTTATCCCTCACTATATGCTAGATTTCCAATTCACTGAGAAGGAATCTTTTATTTAGAAACCTATCGAGGTGGGAGTTTTCGGAGGTTTCTTTTGTCACCGGTACCGCCAGTTAAAGTTTATCTTTCCGGCGTCCCCCATAGGTGACAAGATCGATGATGGTTTGTTTACCGGTCCTCACTTCAGCCAGAGTTCTTGACTTTGGCTGTTATTTCCGTACTGATGAGGGCCAAGAAGCCGGGAAACCGGTTGCGGATTGTTAGGGAACAGACTTAAATTAAAACATAATCGAGCTTATCAGAAAGAAACATTTGCATTCAATGTCCATTGATATTTTATGAAGTATGCATGGATTTCAGGTGAATATCATTCAACGTCTCTGGTGGTATTTGCCAGGAAAGTAGTTGTTTTTCACCTAGATCTACCTTCTCTGGTTCAATTTATATTGAATCTTTATGGTGAAGAAAACCGTTTAAATTGATTTTTCTATTCATTCCACTTCACATGGCACTTATCTCTCACTATAGCTAGAGGCTTAGCAATTCTACGAGAAGGAATCTTTATTTAGAAACCTATCGAGGTGGAGATTTTCGAGTGTTTTTTCTCGTCACTAGGTACCGCCAGTTAAAGTTTATCTTTCCGGCGTACCATAGGTGTTACAAAGATCGATGATGGTTTGTTTACGTTGTGTCTCACTTCAGCCAGAGTTCTTTGGACTTTTGGCTGGTTGATACCCGTACTGATGGGCCAAGAAGCCTGAAACCGGTATGCGGATTGTTAGGTGAACACGACTTAAATTAAAACATAATCGAGCTTATCAGAAAGAAACATTTGCATTCAATGTCCATTGATATTTTATGGAAGTATGCAGGATTTTCGTGAATATCATTCAACGTCTCCTGGATTTCCGGGAAAGTAGTTGTTTTTCACCTGAGATCTACCTTCTGGTTCAATTTTATATTGAATCCTTTATTTAAGAAAAACCCTTTAAATTCGATTTTTTCTATTCATTCCACTTCACATGGCATTATCTCACTATATGCTAGACGGGCTTCCAACCCACTGAGAAGGAATCTTTATTTAGAAACCTATCGAGGTGGGGAGATTTTGGGGTTTCTTCTGTCACAGGTACCGCCAGTTAAAGTTTATCTTTTCCGGCTTTCCATGGGTCAAGATCGATGATGGTTTGTTTACTTGTGTCTCACTTCAGCCAGAGTTCTTGGACTTTGGCTGGTTTACTACTCCGTACTGATGAGGGCCAAGAAGCCTGAAACCGGTATGCGGTTGTTAGTGAACACGACTTTAAATTAAACATAATCGAGTTTCAGAAAGAACATTTGGATTCAAGTCCATTGATATTTTATGGAAGATGCATGGATTTTCAGGTGAAAATCATTCAACTTTTTTGGACGGGGGAAAATAGTTTTTTTTCCCAGATCTACCTTTTTTGGTTCAATTTTATATTGAATTTTTGGGAAAAAAGGGAAATTGTTTTTTTTTTTCTTCCCTTACGGCATTTTTCCCCCTTTTCTGACGGGCTTCCCCTTCCCACGGGAATTTTTATTTAAAACCTATCGAGGGGGGTTTTCGGGTTTTTTCTGTCACGGGGCCAGAAAGTTTATCTTTCCGGGTCCTTGGGGGTTAAAAAATGATGATGGTTTGT
>JAFIRS010008908.1:0-13588 GCA_018342105.1 Gonioctena quinquepunctata | reverse complement strand
AAAGGCCATGAATCATCATGGTAGGTATTATTAGAATATATTGTTTAGATATTCAATGATGAATGTTGCACTTCTCTATAGAATATAAATATCAACTTAATACTTCAATTTCAATATTACTGAAGTTCAAATATTTAATCACCTGAATATCAGCATTCTGGTACTTGAGTTATCAATGTTCGTCACAGGTGGAACATCCAGTTTGGAAGAACTTGGAACAGCATTCTATAAACAAAAAAAATCAGGAAGAATTTTATATTTTGAATGATAATGTATTTTTATTACTGAAAATAACATAATATAAATTAAACCATCAAAATAATCAGACAACTTACAAAATCTTCTGCTGCTGTAGACACTGCATTATCTTTATCATCCTCCATTAGCACAATGAACTGAAAAAAATTAGTCTTTCAATGTTGATAGATATTATGAAATATAGTTTAGTACCTCTTCATACTGGTCCTGATTTATAACTTCAATATTCTCCATATTTATCCCCTCAACTGGGTTGTAGACAGCATCAGAATCATTAGGATTATGAAAACCAATGACAGTTTTTTCATTTATGACTCTCAGAACTGCTTCAACCACAGGATCCCAATCAGGCTCATTTGTTGGTCCACCTCCTGTTCCTCGATAATAGCCTCTATTTTCAGCTGCACATTTCCTTGCCTTGGTTTTTAAATTTTCATATTTGGCTTTCAATTGTTCCATGGATCTTGCCTGTTGGATTGGTCCTTTGGCATTCAATTGGAAAGTCACTTTATTCCAAGCTTCAATCTTAAAAAAAAAGTTTGGACATTATTAAATACATAAAATGTTGATCAAATAGTAACAAACCTTATTGCTATTAGAGACTTTATCACTGGTCTTGCATTCAATGATATTTTTGAACTTCTCCACTTCCTCAACAAGGAGCATTTCTTCCTCTTTCGTAAAATTTGAAGATCGTTTTACTCGTTTTAAGATTTTACCTTCCATTATACTTAATAAACACCTATTCAAACAAAGCACATCCACTCCCAACTCACTACAACACAAGAATAACATGAGAATAAGAATAACCTAGCAGGAAAACCCAAACCACCCCAAAAAAACCCCATAGATAATATTTTTAATCCTGCCTAGGGTGTCTAGTATCCCAGTAACTGATGCAATTGTACCTGTTTCAGGTATACCAACATTGCTAATTTTCGTCAAATGGACATTTAGTTAAAATTCCATCATCATATGATTATGAAATCACCATTACTTCATACTGCATTTAAATGACACTTTAAATAAAAGGATCATTTTACAAAAGGAGCTTTAGCATTTCATTATGAAATCGGCCCTAATGTCAGTAGCGATCTGTCATTGTCAACTACGTATGTGTGTGCCAATGTTCATAAGTGAAAAATCAATTATCCCCTATTTTTCCACCCGTAAGGGTATATAATTCCATTCGAAATCTGAATATAAGGTATCTATTAAAAAAAGAATCATCCAAATCGAAGAACCCAGTACAAAGTTATGCCTGTTAGAATCGGTTAACGGACCGGAATTCAGAAGGGTGAGTGATTAATATCCTTCATTTTGCTACCCTTAGGGGTGAATTTCATCTTTCAAATTCAAATGGGACCACTTTCGAAGTACTCCCTATCCACTGAAAAAAGAATTATCGGAATCGGACGCCTCAGTGCAAAGTTATGCGTGATCATACATAAAAAAAAATATACGGGTCGACTAGAGAACCTCCTCCTTTTTGGTTTCGTCGGTTAAAAAATCAGATTACGTGGTTGGGAGGGGTCGACAAAAATCAGATGACATGAAAAGAGAATGATTGGTGGTGATTCCGAGAGAAATTGAGGTGGTAAAGATGGGAATGGTTGAATGGAACATTAACAGAAAATTAGATTACGTGTTGGTCAGGGTCAGAGTTGCACGGATAAGAGGGGTTGAGTGGCACATCAAGAAAAATTCTGATGGCATGGATGGGACCGCTTGAATCGCACATTCACAAAAACATGTATTGCCTTTTGGGGAGGAGGATTAAGTGGCATATCTAAAAAAAATTTAATGGCACCAATGAGTGCATAATTTATCAGATGTCATGGAGTCGCACATAAATAGGCATATGGGCTGGTTGAATGGCACATTAACGAAAAATTAGATCGCGTGTTAGGGAGGAGTTGAATGGCACGTATAAGAAGGGGTTCAAAGGCACATCAAGAAAAATTCAAATGGCATGACTGGTTGAGACACACGTTAACAAAAACGTTTATGGCCTTTTGAGAATGGGACTAAGTGGCACATATAAGGAATTGAATGGCACTAATGAAAGGGGTTGAGTGGATAATTAAAAAAATAATATGGCATGGAGTCGCACATAAATAGGCATCCTTATGGCATATATGAGGCTGGTTGTACATTAACGAAAATTTAGATGAAAGGGATGGGAGAGAATGAGATTGCGTGAAGGAAGGTGGCACAGATAAAAGGGGTTGAGTGGCTTATCAAGAGAAATTCAGATGGCATGGATGGGACTGGTTGAGTCGCACAATTGTATGGCCTTTCGGAAGAGGGGTTGAGTGACATGTCTGAGAAAATCAAATGGCACCAATGAAAATCGTTGTGTGGATAATAAAAAAACGGCATAGATGAGACTGGTTGAGTGGCATTCACGGAAATTCATATCGTATTTTGAGTAGGGCTTGACTTGCAAATAGTTGGGAGAGCATTTGGTTCTTTGAAGTATGGTGGTAGCTACTAATTAAATTGATTCATATCTTATACTGTTGGTATTTTCAAATATCAAGTATGAGATGACCATATGAAACAGTCGATAACAGTCAGATTCAAGTTTTGTCCGTTTATTCTTCTATATTACTCCACTTGCTGGAAAATTCTCAATTTCGCAAATCCCAAATTCAAACGTGTCATGTTGTTGCAAACTTCGTTTGGCATTCCACTCCTCAAAGAAGAATCTCGTCAAGATAACTAAAAAATAGATGCAGATCCATTAAAATTTTCTCATCAAAGGAGTAATTCTCTTTTCGAATCGTATATTCTGTTTTATCTCTTAGCACCGACGTGGGCTTATCGTTTAACCAAAGTTTTAAGACTAATTTCATTTCGTGAAGCCGATTTCGCAATCTTCCTGTGATCCCTGATTCAAAGATACCACTTTTGATGTTTTATTGATGTAAACCAGCAATGAACTGTTCTGGTTGAATGGGGTTACAGGGGAGAGTTCTGAAATACTGGTGGATACATGGAAATTAGAAAAGTATTATTATGATATGGATAATATTAAATTTATAGTTGCGTTTCGAATGTATGAGATAGTCAGTTTGATTATTTTCATACCAGTCACCCAATTTTGATAGAATATCGGTTAGTGATTTGAATCAAGGGAATCTAAAACAAAATGTTGAAAGTGATTTTGGAATATTTGTCGATATTCATTTTAACAAGCTTTTATTTAGTTTCACTTGTTAGTTCGTTCGTTCTTTCGTTTGTTCGTTTGTTAGTTTGGGTCAAATTTTGCAAGTGAATTTTGACCGACTTTTAGTCCTCCGATTGATTTAAAATTTGGCAGGTATTTATAATTTCGGTGACAAGGCATTATGGAATTTTTGTTAGGGGAAAAACAACATAGCGGCTCCAATATGGCAGACGAGATTTGTAATTATGATCCGATTTGATTCAAAATTGGTATGGGGGGGTTTTCGGGGTCGGATATTATGATTTTTTTGTCGAAATTCATAAATTCAATATGGCGTCCCCAAGCTGGAGGACGAGTTTTGTGATTATGGTCCGATTCGATTCAAAATTGGTATGCGGCTGTTTTCGCGGTCGGAGATTTTGAATTTTTTGTCGAAATTTATATATTCAAGCTGGCAACCCAAGATGGTGGACGTGTTTTTTTATTATGCTCATATTTCATTCAACATTGGTGTGTGGGGGTCTTCAGGTCAATTTTTTGTCGAAATCTATAAATTCAAGATGGCGACTTCAGAATGGCGGACGAGTTTTGTGATTATGGTAAGATTCTATTTAAAATTGGTATGTGGGAGTTTTTGGGGTCGGGGATCATGATTTTTTTCAGCTCAAAACTCACAGATTAAGGCGAACTAACTAAAAAGCAGAAAATGAAATAACTGGTAAAAAACCTTATCAAGGACAATATTTCATTCGAACCGTGTACTAAAACGTATAAAATAAGTTAAAGTCGTCGCTGACAATGATTTAATTATTTTTTGTTGAATTATTTGGTTTCAAAAAGCTTGTCGCGAGAATTTTAATGAAATTAATACTTCGATAAGTTGTTACTTACCAACCAATCATTGTCCAATGAAATTAATTGGATTAATTTTCGCCGCTAGATGGCGCCACCTTTCACGTCGTATTTATGGCTCGATAATGCAGAGGCGCCGTACTGCGAGAATCAATCATGGGCGGTTCGTCGAAACCCCTCACGTGTGCGAGGAAGGGTACAACGATGGGAAAAAAACATGGATGGCGCTTATAGAAAAAACATGGCCGACGCTTATAGAAAACAACATGGCTGTTGTTTAAGGAACATGGCCACCGTTCGAGCAAAAAAACATGGCTGCCGTTTAAGGAAAACATTGCTGTCGTTTATAGAAAAAAAGCCACCATTTGAGGTTTAAGAAATATGACCGCTTGAAGGAAAAAACATGGTCACCGATGTTTCGGATCTGTACGAGCTATCGAAAAATAAGAACTTTCGGTTTGTAAAAATGGAAATAGAAGAAAACTAATGCTCAATTCGGCTTGCCCACATCGAGGAGATTCAAAATCGGCAATAAAAAGGCGACTTCCGGTTCCACTTCCCGTCACCCCAATGACAATAAAGTGCCCCATTATAAATAGCTTCTCTCACGTTCATGAAAGTCTGTTAATCTATATCTTCACATGTATCTATTATTCTGCGTTCCAACTCTTCTATTGTTTGGCATTCAGTGGCGTGGATTTTTGACTTCAGATACCCCCAAAGGAAAAAATCCAGCGGTGTAAGATCCAGATATCTTGGTGGACATTCTGTACTTCCCCTGCGACCTATCCATCGCCCAGGAAAGTTTGTATCGAGGAACTCTCTAGCCATGCGATCGAAATGGGGAGGTGCCCCATTCTGCTGAAATATGATTTCACGATTTTCAAACTCTTCCTGACAATTTTTCTTATTCGAGGTTCAATTTTAGTTTCTAAACGATTTCTGCAAAGAACTTCTGTAAGATTGCCTCTGATGAAAATCGATCCAACAACGCGATTTCCCAAAATCCCCGACCAAACATTCACCTTTTTAGGAAACTGGGTATGTCTCTCTCTAAAAATATGGGGATTAGTATCGCTCCAGTATCGTACATTCTGTTTGTTGACTTTTTCATCAAGAAAAAACGTGCATCCGTCTGCGAAACAAACACGTTCAAGGAAGACCCGTTCTTCTTCAATTGTTCTTGTTAACCACTCACAAAATTCAACCCTCCGGTCTGGATCATCCTCCGTGAGAGCATGCAGGATATTCATTTTATAGGGATGAAACTTTTTTTTCTTTAGGACTCTTTGGACATTTCTTGAACTTACTCCACAGGATTCAGCAACTGCAGACGTCGACTGAGTCGGATTGATTACCATTTCAGCAACAATTTCTACCTTTTTTTTTTCTGAAAGGTGCGGCCTTCCTGATCTTGGAGCATCTTTCAGCGTACCAGTTGTTTGGAGCTTATTTAAAAGTTGGCGCAAATATGACCTCGAAATAGTATTCTCGGGAAATCTATCATTGAATATACGGACTGCTAGATGATAATTTCTCACAGCTTCTCCAAATATCAAAACTGCTTCAAATTTATCGTCTAAACTAAGAGTCATGATCACACTTTTCATAAAAGGATGTAGGCGCTCAACAGACTATTTGACAGTCAGCAGTTCAGTTTGACAGTAAACAAGATGTTACTGCGACAACGATTTTTTCCAATGCAAACTAGATTGAAAGCAATATTAGTGTTTTTGGTTGGGTTTGAAATGACCAAAATGTCACTTTTCAAACGTTAATATTTAGAAAACAATAAAATTTAGGAGTAAAGTGTATTCGAAAAAACTGTTGATAATTATGTAATAAAAGGGTGTTCTATTAAAAAAAAAATTGAAGATGGTGCTCAGCCGCCATTTTAAAACTTTTTGCTGGGATTTTTTCACGAAAAAGTAGGGTTTTATCTCCTATCTAAGTCCTCCAAATTTCGTTGCGATATACCGGGTGGTTCAAAAATTAGTAGGGGGGGAACGATTTTTAGACGAGCACTCTATATGTATTTTCTAAAGAATAATAACAACTTATACCCATGGTATAATATACGGAGAAAATGTATAGAACGTCAGAATGAATTTAATATATAAGATATACTTGAATGTGAAACAAATATAGTACGCTTCGTAGAATAACTGTTATTCAGGTACCTTGGCAATTGGTAATATAACTAGTTGTGTCGAATCATTAGTTGACTCTACTATGAAACCAAATAATTGGATGGTTCCCTATTACCATATACATATATACCTTGTCAAATGAACAGTTTCATTTTCTTACCCTCGACTGAAGAACATACCACGTTTCAATGTAACTTGATTTTTATTTTGGATTGTCGATTTTTATTACGCGTTCACTGTTTCGTAATATGATTATTTAGCTTCTTTGTCAAATTTGATTTCTATTCGTTGAGTTATTACTGAGATAATTTCTGTTGGTCGCAATTCCACTATTGCCTGCATATTTTTGATAAACTGGCTACTTTATGAATAATTCACGAAGACTACACTTGTTTCGTATCAGGAAATAGCTATGCATCTTCACCAGATGGAATTTGATCCTACTCTGAGGCGCTTCATACTCTGAAGGCTATTACTAACCTGAACTCTCTTTCTCTCTGAACTCTGATGAACTGACTGAATTTGTTCTTATATAGAATCTCCCCACTATGACCCCTTTTCGGTATTGAACATGAGCGGTGTTGTTCCCAAAGTAATAGATTATAACTTCGGACATTAATTGCCTCCGCGGTATATTTCCATCGCATTCATGGGGCTTGTGGCTCAGTGGCACGAGCGTTGGTCTTGTGTGCAGTCTTTCCACCCGGCGCGGGTTCGATTCCCGCAGCTGGTGAAAACATTTTCAGGGCCCCAAGAGTGGTTTCGGATCCCACTATAAAGGTTCCCGTGATCCTAACTCGTATAAGTTTCCATTAACTTCTGAGGGTTCGTCAAACAACTAAGAAAGCGGTTAAAAACAATTTTACAAATTTTTTAAATTCTTTGCGCGTTAATATTTTCCTCACGGCTGTCGGAGAATCGTCAATTATCTATCGCGGCATGGAGCTCAATAGTTATAAAATAAATGTCCTGTCGTGATTATTTTCGGTCTGTTTTAATTTTTAGGTCGTCGCTGTCAACGTAACATATTCATGAGGCATTTTGATGAGGGGTGTATCATATCAAATATTTTACGAGGTTTTTATTTCTTGATCGGAACTCATCCCGCATTCCTGCCTTCTAATTTAATAGCGGACGAAGTAAACCAGTCTTTACCTTTTTGGTGTCGCGTTCCTTCAGTGAAGACCATTAAACATTTTTACGATAAAATAACTTGGTTGTACGAGGCCATCACAAACGCCCGAAGCGTTTACTCATTTCATATATGCACAGTATTTTCCTGACTCGTGATTAGCGACTCCAGGATAAAACCAGAATTGAAATTTATTATTTTATTCATAAATGCGAAACAACTAAATTAATTACGAATAAATTGATAAATAACGTACTAAATATCGTTAGAATACATAAAATAGTATGACACATTCATGAACTAGATGAAATGATATTTTTCATTCAATTATTCAATATATAGTATATGGTAGTACTACATCATAATGGTTTTTAAATGTTACGATGAAACCAGAAACAGAAAGAGGAAAATATCAGGGTTCAGTATATTCAAAGATTTTCAATGCATAAAATTGCTCTCTTCACCAACGCTGAAATTCACCTTTTTTGGAAATCTTGACTCTATATGATTTTATCTATTCCTCAAGATTTCTTCGATTGTTGTGTCACATAGTTGGAGTTAGTAGTATTTTCTGTTGATTCTCTTCATTTCCATAGTTATTGGATAAGAGAGGAAATATCATGGAATTAAGAAACGGAACAGTTCGGTGTTTAGATGTAAGAACCAGAGAATCTTGGAAACAATAGTTGACAACAGTGTTCACATGTTATTCTCAACCACAGTAGGTCACATGATGGCCGATACTATTCTGAAAACAATACTGTGTCTTTTGACTGTTTTTGTGATGATTGCGATTCGATAAGTGCCTCAAAACTGTATTGACCTCATATACTAGTTCTGACTTTATCTACCAGTTTGGATATAACGAGGTTCTTTTGAAATCAGCGGATGTAAAGAATAAGAGAGATGAAAATATCAGAAAAACACATTTTGTTATACGACGATATTACTAATAGAGGAGTATACTACGGTCACCACAAAAAAGCTATCTCGGAAACTAAGCGAGATAGAGGTATAGTTGCTTTGGAGAGAATGATCCCCATAGAATTTTGAGCAACTTCGGTTTTGTATGTGGTCCGTCTGTCTATTTGTCTGTCTGTACTCTGTATCAATCATAAATTGAAATATCTTCGGAAACCTCTGACGTATCGTCTAGATGTTCCACAGAATATAATATCCTGTCATTGGAATATGAAGGGAATCGTAAAATTCCAAAATGGTTTATCTGGGATTTTTCTGAAAATTCCTCGTGACTCGACTACAGGCCGCATGGGTGATTTTTTCGATTTCATATTCTGTAGTAGGATAGTTTGACAACGGTACAGGGAGCTTATTGAAACTGGGCGTGATTGGAACATTCCTAATCGATTTTCCAGGAGGATTTTCCGAAATACATGGTCCGACTCAAATTCAAAAATCTCGCAATCTAACGGAAAATATGGAAATCGACGGAATGCAGTGTATAACTCCCGAATGGTGCTACAAGATATTTCAAATACATTTTTCTCTCCCTCCACCGAAAAATAAAAAAACAATTGAAAATCTGAAAATTGAATCTAGAAATCCTAACAACTTATTGTTTCTCGAAAAAGACTTAAAAAAATGTTTCTTGGTAGTTCCTACAAAAAAACTCTGAATATTTTCTATGAATTGAATTGTACGGGAGATATAGCCGAAAAACGGTAAACATGAAAATTTGACCATAATATTGGAAAAAATCACGAGTTGAAACATTTCATTCATAGACTTTCATGATTTCCATTGAAATATCTGAATCATATTTTTTTAATGATTCAAAGTTAGAAAAAAATAATTTTAATAATAAAATTCAGATTTCTCAAAAACTATTGGACGCATCAAAAAAATTATAGAAAGCAAAAAAATTTCTCTTAACTATTCCTACAAAAAATCTAGTTGACTTTTTCTTCAAATCTAAGAGTACGGAAGATAAAATCAAGAAACAAAAGAGAAATTAGACATTTCCATATTATCCCGAAATCATTCAAAATATCACAATAATGTTCACTTTTAAGTATTGAATGAATGTGTTTTTTTGTGGAGGAACAACGTTTCTTGACATGTTTTTTGGGTAACCTTCCACAGTCTGAAAATAAAAATATAATCAGAAAAAACAAGGTGAATTTAGAAATTTTCATCAATAACCTGGAACAGTTCATGAAACAAAATCTGATTCGAAATGACTATGAATACTTGCACCACTGTATTCACAATTCCTACAACTCATACAAACAGAAGAGAAACACAATACATATAAACAAATTTCACAAATTATTGGAAGAGAAACAAATACACCCACAACACATATCAAACAACAAAATTTCTGAAAAAACTGTAATCAATTTGTCATCAAAAAACTCAGACATACACGAAAAACTTGTGTTGGCAAAGGGACTGAACTTCGCAGTTGCACCCAAAATGGTTCCAACGATAGAAATGATCACTGCCATCGAAGCAACAGCACAACGTTTACCACCTGAAATAGCAGGTGATTACAGATCTGACTGCAAAAACGCACTAACACAACCTTATCATCCTAGAAGTAATTCAAACAAATACGAAAGAGATGCATTGAGATCTCTTCGATCAGACAATCAGATCAAAATACTTCCAGCTTATAAAGGTAACGCAACAGTCATCATAAACACTACTGATTATGAGAACAAACTAACACAAATGATCTCAAACACCACATATCACACACTCAATCAAGACACTACCATATCAGTAAACAAAGTATACAAAAAACTAAACAAAAATCCAACCTCATCAATAGAAAGCAAATATACCGAACTTTAGCTGAACACAAAAACATACTCACGGAAACAGAACGTAGAGACCTGATATCACACCACAGCTAACCCTCACATTTTTATGGGTCACCAAAAATACACAAACCATCTCATTATCTACGCCCTATTGTAAGTTCCATTGGATCTCCTTCACAAAAACTCGCTAGATACCTACTCAACATTCTGAAACCACTATCTGGAAATGGAAATAGTTTTATAAAGAATACCCCTCACTTTCTGGAGAAATTGAATGAATTACAAATTCAAGATGGAGATCTCCTAGTAAGTTTTGATGTCGAAAGTTTGTTTACTAATGTCCCTATTGATAAAACTCTAGAAATCGTGATAGAAAAATTAGAAAATGACACATCACTGAAGAAAGAATAAAACTGGATGTCAGTGCCATCATAGAATTACTCAAACTATGCACAGAAAAACATATTTCCAATTCAAGAACGAATTTTATCAACAACAGTTTGGTATGGCGATGGGTTCTCCTTTGTCACCCATTTTAAGCAACATATTCATGGAATACTTTGAAGAATCCTTCGTTGAAACATTCCACAATGGTCCAAAAATAAGGTGGAGATACGTGGATGATGTTTTTGCTATCTGGAATCGAAGTGAAGAAGAATTAAACATTTTCTTGGATCATATAAACGGTCAAGAACCGACGATCAAATTCACGTTAGAACCAGAACAAAACAACCAACTCCTCTTTCTAGATGTCATGATCCAAAAATCATCATCCCGAATAGAAACATCTGTACACAGAAAGAAGACGCATACCAATCGATATCTACACTACAACTCAAACCATCATGCCAGTGTGAAAAAAGGCATAGTTAAATGTTAAATCGAGCCCAAACAGTTTGCAATTCCAACCAGAATCTATAGGAAGAAATAAACCTCATAAAATCTGTTCTCAAGGAAAATGCATATCCGGATCAGTTTGTGGAAAAAACAATCACTGACATTGAAAACAACAATCCATCAAACAACCAATCAACACAACCAACACCACCTACACATTTCACAACCAACATAATACCTTATGTCCCCGGATTATCTGAAAAGATCAAACGAATTGGACATAGGTATGATGTGAGAACATCATTGAGAACAACAAACACACTGAGACCTATACTATTACAAACAAAACAAAAAAACGCAGAAGAAAGTACCAAGAACTGTGTTTACAACATACCTTCGTGTTCGTGTGGTGATAGTTATATAGGTGAAACGTCAGGACCATTGGAAGTGCGCCAAAATAAACATCAGAGTTACATCAGAAATCGACAAATAACCGGCTCAAAAATTGCAGAACATATCCTCACATCCAATGGCGATCATATGATTTTATGGAATAGGACAAAAATCTTGAAAGAACCACATCAAGAGAGGAGATAATTGAAAGTAACGGCCTGTATTCTTCTTTCCAATAACAACTGCTTTTCAACAAATTCTGTTGAAATGGATCATACATGGTTACCTCTACTCAGAGAGGAAGTGAGATATGGTAGAATACTAATAAACTGAACTGAACAACACCCCATATATCAAATGAGCAATACGTCACTCTCAAACTTTTTTTGGCAGATCTCAATCGACATCCGTCAGTTGGAAAAGCGAAAAAGAAACTGCAAGAAAAAATCCAAATTATTAAAACAATTGAAGGAGATTCAGAAGATTTTGAGAACGGGGGCAGATATAGTCCCCGAAACGTCAATCAAAAACTATATAGAGAAGTATCTTTTGAATTTTTTTTTTATAGGCAAATTCAGAAGATGAAAAGTTATTGACTAATTGAATCATTTTTCTATAGGAAATATAATTTGGTGAACGCAATAACTTATCGGGGTGAACTAATCAGTTTGCCCTTTCTACACTTGTATAGATTTTCCTGATTATATTTTCATTTTCAGACTGTGGAAGGTTACCCAAAAAACATGTCAAGAAATGTTCACTTTGAAATTGAATATCTATCGTAAGCAATGTACTCTTTTTGTACATTTACCGCACAATCGATTCAACATTCCACATTATTTAAATGTTTATTACATTGGCAATTCCGTTTACTCACAGCTCTGATCAAGACAGCTGAGGTTAGGCAAGTGGCGCTTCCCAAAATTTTGTTGAATTTCACAAAGAACTTGTTTTTAATTATTTTTTTCCGATTTTCAACCCCTGTAATTTGTTATAAAATGGCATTATACACTCGTCATTCACAGGTGTGCAAGAGGTTAGATTACACCCTGTATAAATATTATCTGAGATGTTGATTTTTTCACAGTAGTTTCCGATAAATCTGGAAACTTTTCGCTCTACAAATCAACCACGATTTCCCCAGCGTGAAGTTGGCACATTAATATAACGTACCTGACTGATACTTCGGCGTTTGCGGAATCGTATGCCCTTCCCTGGGGAAGATAAGTCCCAGCTGAACGATGTCTGGCAGAAGATATTATGCGGGATAGGGGACACGATAAATGTCATGCTGAACATACCATCCGTCTTTATCCATTACATGTTTATCGCTCAAACTCGAAGCATGAATGCAAACATACATCATTTTATGCCGACATAATTGTAATAAAAAACAATCATGTGATTATACGATGCTTGTCAGGAAAGACTTAGTGTGGAGCAAAAGAGAAGGTAATAAATTCAAACGAATGTCATTTTTTATTCCAAATAAAAAAAACTAACATTAAAAAAAAATTCATAATGATTCCTGGGTTTTTACTTTTGGCTCAAGAAAAGACCATTTTATGTCAATGCTAGACCAACCTTGTATTCTGATCAACAAGTTCAAAATGGTGTTAATTATTGATAAAGATCCTAAAGATATCAGCGGTAGGTCATTGCATTCGATATGACGTGTAGAAAAATGTATTTCGATGATTTCACAGCACATAAAAAATTGCAATTGTTATTAACAAATTAAGAGGAAACGCATTTAATTTTCCGCTAATTATTCAAAAACTATTTATAATTTAGAAATTTGAAGAAAAGATTCTCAAAGAGGAAAAAATTATTCTGTCATCTAAACACTTGAAAGAATAAAGTCCCGTTGGACAGAAATTTTTATGTTCATTTTCCACTAAGTTATACAATTGTTAACTAACAAGTTTTTTTCGACCTCCGTTTTCACAAATTGCGACATAAAAGTATAAATAATTGACTTATAAATTTTTCGCCTCTTGGAGCCTTT
>JAFIRS010008907.1:0-13592 GCA_018342105.1 Gonioctena quinquepunctata | reverse complement strand
TTTTTCTGTTTCATTGAATCCCCCGAGTTGGTGGTTTGGTTTTTTTTGTATAGGTCCGGGAGTAACCAAAAAGTTTTTGTGGTATTTTCCTGTTTGGGAACTTTGTCGTTTTTTCCTCTTCATCGTTGAAATTCTGTTTTGTAATTGGGGGATTTCGTTCGTTTTTTTTTTTGGGCATAATTTTTCGGGGTGGTTTTTGGGGGCTACCCTTTTTTTCCCCCAAGGGCTTCTAAATAAGTCCATCTGCTATTTCTTTATGTCCACCCCTATTCCTTTTATTCTGAGATCTCGGAACTTTAAATTCAAATTTCCCCAAAAAAAAACCTGAACAAGCTTTTGGGGAAAAAGTTGGAAAAATGTGAAGGTGTGGTGGGAAAATTTTTTCCTTTTTTTTTTTCCCCGATTAATTGATGGAAATATATGCCTGTTTACTGCTGCTGTGTACCATCACCCCATTTGACAAGCTAAATAGTGCGCATGAAAATTTTGGAAACGGAACCAAAACCTCCGTCATTGGGAAAAATTCAGTTGAAGAACAAACCCGAAAAATTTGCACCACATCGTTGTAGGATCTTTTTTCGGGGAATGCAGTGATTTCAAAATTCTGTCTTACATTAAAAACCCCTTTTTTCCCCTTTTCCCCGTCTTGGAATAAACCTAAATAATATTAGAAGTTGATAAATGATAAAAAGGGCGGCCGGCCCCAAAAATAAACAAATTTTTGGGTTCCAAAAACCCATAACGAAGTTTATTCTTTTGGGGCTTTGGTGTTTGGTATTAAATTTGGGAAAATTTTATTTTAAAAGCATTTGACTGGAAAAAAGAAAATATGGTTTGGAAAAACTAAAAAAAGCTTTTTCACGCATACCATGCATTTTCCCTTTCAATTTTTTTTTTTAATAACGCAAAATTATTTCAACCGGGGGAAAACCAAAAAAGGGGAGGTTCTCTATTCGACGTGTATATTTTTTTTTTTATTTTTTTGGGAACCCAACTTTTCACAAGCGGGTTCCATGATTCTTTTTTTGGGTGGGGAACTTCGAAATTGGTCCCATTTCAATTTGAACTACAAAATCCATCCCCAAGGGTAGCAAAAAGAAAGATATTAATCGTTACCCTCTGAATTTTGGTCCGTTAACCGATTCTATGGCTAACTTTGTAGTGGGTTTTCCGATTTAGAGTTCTTATTTTTTGGGGAAAAACCTTTTAGTTATCATATTCCCAAATTTGGAATAAAAAAGACCACCCATGAGAAAAAATGGGGATATTGATTTTTCCGGGAATTTTTCAAATATGTAGTTGACATGGGAAACCTCCCCATCCGTAAAATGATTACATCCTATAAGGATGGAATTATAAAAAAGTGAAAAATCAACAACCAGAACTTTAAAAAAATTTAATTTAATTATATAAAATAAATCGAAAAAAAAAAATATTTTTTGAAGTTAAAGTTGAAGGTGGTGAAATATTTTGGAAATAAAAAAATTAAGTAGGTAGTAATTAGTAGATTTCAGCAAAAAAAAATTAAAAAAAAAAAATTTTTTAAAAAAAAAACAACCCCCCAAAAAAAAACAACTAAAAGAAAAAAAATTTTTAAAAAAAACAAAATGAAAAAAAAAATTTTTAAAATTAATTTTTCCAAAAACCCAAAAAGAAAAAATTTTTTTGCGGGCCAAAAAAAACAAGCAAATAAAAGGAAAGGGGGAAAATGATGGCATCGAGTTTGGGGGGTGAATTTTGAAATTTTTTTTAAGTAATTTAATGATCTTTGTTGATTGTTTGTTTGGCCCGATAAAATTAGTTACTTACATTAGTTTGGGAGCTTATTTTTGAGACTAAGAGGGTTTCATTTTTTTTTTACCTTCAGTTCCGTTTTCGTCTTTTAAATTTTTTTTGGAAAAATTTTTTAAACAATACGAAGGACGATAAAATCCTAGGTATTAAAGGAAGTTGTCCTTTTCATATCTAAAAAATTCAAAACGTTATAAGTTTAAATTTAAAATTAAAAACACAATCCAAAAGCCCATTAGATATAAAAAAGAAGTGACAAGCTTACCAATAACTACCTAGATATCTGCCATCACTTCACGTATTGTTTAAAAAAAATATATGTTTGCGTTTATCTAAAATATTGGCAAGGTAAATGATAGGTACTAATCGTAACTAATACAAGTCAATTTGATTATTTTACAGTTTTCAGTGTGATAAAATCGGGTTTTTAATTTTTTAAACTACATATTTTATTTTTCACTTCTTAATCTTAACATAACTTGTAATTTTTTTTGTATATTAATTAAGTTATAATATCTAAATATTTACAAATATATTACACACAATAGTCTCAATGTTAATATTCACATATAATTACAATGGAGTCCACCAAGTCTCAACGTGATTATTCGACATGAGTAGGATCATAGGGGTATTTATTTTCCTTCTGTTACATCTAACGCTCTTGCGCATCTAAATTTAATCTTTGAGCACGCATTCTTTCCATTTCCGTCAATGCTTCAATATTGCAGGGAGTCTTGTCTGTGAGCTTTGAGCAGTAAGTTCCTCAATCTGAAGTCCATTTAGCGATTTTACGCGACTCAAAGCAACGTAAGCTGGTCCAACAGCAAAGGTACGAGATCCTAAATAGATCACTGCATGATCCACCGTACAACCTTGCGTCTCTGGTACTGTCGACGTCCAACTCAGAACCACTGGTAACATACGCCTTTCAACAGTGCCATAACTGTACTTGGCGGGGAAAAAGTTTTGCTATGGGCAAATTGACGAATGTCGGTGTCGTACATTTGGTCACGCCAGAAATGAGGCCATATGATTTTAGTAATGAAACCAACCGTTCCATTGAGAGACCTTTAGCACCTTCTGAAATTTTCAGTCCCGAGGTGACACTTGCGATATGACATTTTCCCCCACCCTCATACCATTCAGCCCTTGGCACGTTTCTCACCTTTGCTTGGGTGGAATATTTCGAGCTCCACAGCACTAAATCCAGTCAAACTCACCCAAATTCGAGTGGTTTATAGTAGCCACTGGAAAGTTCCACTATCCATCTCCTGACTCCAACATCAGACCAAGTCCAATTTATTGAACTCGTTGAATTTTGGCGAATATGCTGAGAACCAGTGCATTCGCCATATCCTTGAATTGTAAATTATGCTGAGAATGGCCTCTGTGCATTCACCATATTTTCTAGTAGCCACTATTCACCTCTTGGCTCCATCACCAGATCAGAAGTACTATTGATTACCTGTTTCTGGACGTCCATCATCTTGATGGATTCAAAAGGTTTTCAGACGTATCTGCAATCGTCTTCAGGTGAATACTGACAAGTTTAGGTGCTACTTACCAATTTATATGACTGCCGGTGCAATGATGCGTGTAATCCCGCCATGTGCAGTGGTGCGTGGATTTTGCGCGGTGTGGTGATCCGTGAAGTTTCGCGCCTCTGCAGCCCGCCAGAGTTCTTGATCTCACGCGGTTGATAAAGGCGTGATTGGCTTCGATGTAGACGGCCTCTTGAACTTTCGTTTGAACCAATGCTCCTCTCTATGTAGAACACTTGCGTAGTCCCATAGAACCTGATGATGCTCAGTCCAGGCGTGGTTAGCGATTCCCGATTTTGATGTTTCTCCACGTTGAGTCCATTTCTTGTGCTTATTCAATCTCACCGATAACGCCCTCTCTGTCTCTCCAATGTAGGAATCTCCGCATTCACATGGAAGTTCATAAATGACAAAGAGAGGGATCGTGAGAACATTGGTAGAGAGAGCGACGCACATATGCAACGACGAGGAGTCACTAGATGCCGAATAAGACCACATCAGAGAGGACCTTCACCGGAATGGTATCCCCAAAGGGAAACCCCAGAGAAGTATTGAAACAACTCCAGAGAACGAAGACATCTGAAGAGCAACAACAAAGCACAGTGATCTGCCTTCCGTACAGAGGTGTCTCCGAGAAGATCAGAAGGATCGGAAACAAGTTCAACATCAAGAGCTGCTTTCCTGACCAAGACCAAACCTGACAACAAAAATGAAATCAGTAAGAATTGCATTTATGAAGTTCCATGTGAATGCGGAGATTCCTACAATGGAGAGACAAAGAGGACGTTATCGGTAAGATTGGATGAGCACAAGAAATGGACTTAACGTGGAGGAACGTCAAAATCGCGAATCGCTGACCACGCCTGGACTGAGCATCATCGAGTTCTATGGGACGACGCAAGTGTTCTACATAGAAAGGAGCATTGGTTCAAACGAAAGTTCAAAGAGGCCGTCTACATCGAAGCCAATAACGCCTTCAGTCAACCAAGCGTTGAGATCAAGAACGTATGGAAACCACTGCTTGCTCTTTCTGGCGGGCTGCAGAGGCGCGAAACTTCACGCACCACCACACCGCGCGAAATTACACGCACCATTGCACATGGCGGGATTACACGCATCATTGCACCGGCAGTCATATAAAATGGTAAGTAGCACCTAAACTTGTCAGTATTCACCTGAAGACGATTGCAGATACAAGCATTCGAAACATCGTGAAAATCTTTTAAATCCATTGAGACGATGGACGTCCGAAACAAGAGTAATCGAATTACCACATCGTCTACAACCTTCAAACAGAAGTACTATTGTCATCCAAACTACATATATACATACCAAGTTTCATTTCGATACGACAAATAAAAGTAGGTTAAAATTGCCTTCCAAAATGTGATTATATTTTAGTAAGTTAGAAATGAAGTAAATAATAAAAGCGTGTTAAATAAATTAAAAATAATGATATACAGTCACTCCTGATCCGGAATCATAAACATTTTATATATTGTAACGTAAATAAACTTAACTTGGTTCTACTAATTTATTTCACACTTAATCTACAACTTAATTTATATTACTACTCCACTGTATAGCTCGATCGTATGGGCTCGTTCAGACTGTTCGTGCCATCTTGAGGGCTACCTATTTATCTCCGTCACAGGATTCCCGATCTTTCGAATTCCGGCAGTTGGCGACGGCATGTTCCAATTGTTTCCAATATTGACCGTTGTTTTCCGCGGAAGAGCGACTGGATGGTTCTCGAATATCTCCGGGGATGATCTCATCGCTGTCGATGGCAACGTGTGAGGCGACAGGTCCGGCCTAGGTTCGTTACAATATGATAATTTCATGCATCTTCAGAAGAATCTTTTGTAAGTTGATGGAACATCACATAAAGGAAAAGTGATATATTGTGCTAGGACTGAAAGTAACACTTGTCGTGACGATTGTAAAGATTGACGTAAAGTTCGTAGAGAAGCTCGAACGGTTGCGACAAAACCGAATATATTTATTTTCTCTAACGAATTCCAAAATAATAAGAAATTATTCATTCTCAGAAAATGTCGACTCCAAGACAAAATATGATGTCACAATTTTTATGTATTTATGGGATTGGAGAGAAATGTTCATTCATCAGCTCGAAAGTAATACTCATATACACTGAAAAGTGACCATGTAATAATGTAAATGTTTATATCAATTCCAATTCATTTTAAGCAAAGAAAAAATTGCAGTTGTGTACCACTGCATCCACTACTAGAGCGTCTGTACAATTATTGTAAATATTCTCATCATTTTTCGATTTCATATGAAATAATGTAAGTATGCCGCATAGAGATTTCAATTTTTTTAAATTATGATCGATAACAATGAATCTAATTCAAACTAAGAAATGTTGGTAGGTAAATAAGAAATATGTGTGACATCTCATCCTTCTCGAATACGAGTTCACATTTGTTAACATCTAGCTATAAAGGAAAATCCAGATCTTTATCAAAGTTTGAATTGGGGTCCTTGGTTTTTCCAAGAACCCCATATCACGCGAGGTTTTGTGATTCACGTCCAGTCGTAGCAGAAGGAGAAATTACTTTGCATTATCGATTTTCACGATAATTTTATTCATATTATTCCAGTGAATACCACTTAAAACATCGTCCGTTTGCTCAGGAATATTTTGGGGGCATTCAAAGTATTCAATGGAAATGAAAGATGAGAACCATAACATATCAGGTATTGGTTTGATTGATGATATGAACAGAACGTACATAACATCAGATGTGGAATTTTCTGCGACTGTTATATGTATATTACAAAAAATAATTTCATTATTGTCGTAGATTTTTCAATTTTCAGAAAAATATTTCTTTTCAATTGAGACTGTTTCTCTTTTCAATACCACTCAAATTGGTCCTTTTTGCACCACTTTCATTCTTTCTGATAATAATAAAGAGAACTTACAACTTCGTGTCGAAGAGGCTACAAACAGTGCTTATCAGTGGTTTTCATATAATCAGCTCAAACTGAAGAGTGAAAAGACTCAATGCATAAAAATTTCTGCCTATAACCAAACTGTCTTCAACTCTGGGACTAATCAAGTTGAATTGCTTGGAATTACACTAGATAGTAGACCCAACTGGTCTGCACACATTATACTATTAAAGAGAAAACTTTCCGGTTCTCCATTTGTTCTTTGAAAATAAAAAACTATCACTAACACGCATACACTGAAAACTACATAGTTTTCGTTCTTCAATCTCATATGAGCTACGGGGTACAATTTTGGGAAAATTCATGTCACGCCATTCAAATATTTAGGTTGCAGAAAAAGGCATTGAGAATACTAGCAAATATTGGCCATAGGGATCACTGTCAAGATTTTTTAAAAAAACTTGGAATCATGCCACTGCCAACTCTATATCTATACTGTGCTATAGTAGAGATGCACATGAAACAGTCTTACATGGAAACACAATCTCATATTCACATAATACAAGAAACAGATCAGACTTAATCGATATCGTCTCCAATTATCCAAAAATAATTCCCTTGATTATTCTCTATATAATATTCTACCACAAGAACTCAAAATTTGAATTCTTTCAAGGAAAATTTAAAAAATTACTTGTTGACACACTGCTTCTTCTCCATCGATGACTTCAGATCGCATTACCGCATAAACAAACTCTCACATCTCCTTGAGTCATCAAACTGTAAAATTACCTTTGTTGATGAATACTGTATAGTTTGTCATTTTTAACCTTAAGTTTTATTCTGTAATATATGTTTTCAAAATTTTTTTTTCTTCCACATATAATCATTTTTACACTTTAAAAAAGTAATTGTATAGCGAAATACGTGTAGAGGATTAGATAAACCATTTTAGTCAAAATCATATACTTCAATAATAGATTATCATCAGATATCGACTGCAAACTTTGAATTTTTTAAGTTATTTCTCAAAATCACGAGATTATTTGTCGATTCGAATGTCTATGGATAACTCGTAAACGATATAATTTGTTACATTTACTGTGAGTCAAGAAACTATAAAACAAATTTTCAATCTTGAAATCAAAATTACTCATGATTCCATACAAAAATACTCGAGAACAGCCGCAAGAAATTAGCTAATGATATAAATGGCAAGTTACCTCAAGAAATATGGAAAGCATTTCAAGAAAGAATCAAGATAACTTCAGAAAAGAAATTTATAGAAGTTAAATCAAGAAATATTGAAAAATTCAACAAATTGAAGAATCATGTGAAAGAAATATTCACAGTTGAAGAAAATTGGTTGGAAAATCTTACAGACATTGAAATTCCAGCAGATATGTTATAAGTTCAGTGCACCTCCTAAATTAACGAATTTAATTGAAACTATATCAACACTCCTTCTAGCAATCGAAACTATTTTATCACTGACATTACGACGAAAGCTTATGAAACAGAAAATAATTAGTTCATTTATTCGAGAAAAACACATTCCTTCAGGATATATTCTTGTCATTATTCAATATCATACCCATAGATATTATCAAACGCTTGAATATCAAGAATTGTATTAGAACCTTACTTGAATTTACTCAATGGATGGATGACATATGGATACTTCGAATTCATCTGTCTGTGTTTCTCATCTTTGATTGCGGTTTAGCTTCTGAAATAACGAGCATTCTGGGGATTGTCCGAAGAAATGAGTAATAATTTTTCGGGCTTCCTGGGGCAGCTAGCTTTCTTGCCACATAATTTTTCACTTTCTTCGAGATTACATGTATGCTGCATTCTGATAAAAACGTTTGACAGACTTCAATCAAATTCAATTCAATAAATTCAATATCTTCAGTGATCACTACTAATTGAAACGCATCAATTAGTTTCTAAGGAGGATTTGTTTCCGATTCTATATTATTCCGCGCGATTTGCACGTTCGATATGATATGACTTGTGGGAGTCCACTGGAAATTTCTCATGGTTCATCGTCCTTGTGATACCAGTGAATGTAATTCAAATTTTCAACCTTTCATCTCACATATAATTATGCTATCTGTTGATTGAGAACACTTAGGCATTCGGTATAGTTTACGTGTTTGTATGATTTTCTGTGTTCCTACAAATGGAGTACCAAGTTGTAAAGTTTTAATATTTTCCTAGATGTTAATGATACTTGTCGAACTGATGATGTTCGGATGCAAGAAGTGGTGATGGTGAATATTTCACTACAACAAAAAATGACAAGGTGTAGCTGCAAGCAATAAGAATTTTTTTATGACTTTATTTCATTGTTTCATTGAACCCTCTATTCAATTTTATTCGCCCATCTTATTTGAACATGAAATCGTATGCTCATTTGCTATTCTTTGCGCCAGAATTTCATGTTATGGGATTGCAGCGTAATTAAATGTCATCCTTCAATTTGTATAGTTACCGCCATGGCTGAATAATTCACCGGAAACGCAATACGCCTGACTTCCGTATTCAGGTGAGAGTTGAACAAAAAAGGTAATGAAATCATTATTGATATTGAGGAATTATTCTTCATTAATGAACACAATTGACGGGTTTTTCTCAAATATTATTGTCCTTTCTGAAAGATAAAACGATACATTATTTGAGTAAAGATTCAAGTTGTTTTCTAATTCAGCAAGGTACTGAAAAATATTTACGAAACAAGTTCTATTCTACTTTTGTGAGGAAACTCCGAATATTATTATGAGTATAACATTACGTGTGATTGATATAATATAATAATGTTTATTTGCCAAAGAAAGAAATATAATACATTTACATGAAGTTCAGTATATTAGTAAATAAACAGAGGCATCACTGAAGTAATAATTACTAGTGATTATTACATATGTGTGATATAGCCAAACTACCATGAAAACTTAAAAATTTAAAATAAAAAACGAGTGTGCTTTAGACCACACGACTGAAGTAAAACTTCTTTAGCGCCATCTATATGTATATATGTATATATATATATATAAGAAATGAAATGCATCAAGCACACAAAGTCGTCTTCACAAAAGGTTCAATATAAATTGAAACACAATTGGTAGACCGACAGGCGAAAAACAACTACTTTCCTAGGAAATACCACGCAGAACGTTGAATGATATTCACCTGACAATCCATGCAAACTTCCGTATAAATGGAAATTTTTCGCTAATGTTTCTTTCTGATAAGCTCGATTATGTTTAAATTCATGTCGTGTCCGCCTAACAATACGCATACCGGTTTCAGGCTTTTGGCCCTCATCAATACGGAGTAGTCACCAGCCAGCGATACGGAGAGCTCTGGCCGAAGCGAGACACAACATAAATAAAATCATCATCGAGCTCAAAACATCTTTAGGTGCGTCGGAAAAGATAACTTTTAACCGGCGGCACCTAGTTACAGAATGAAACACTCCATACATTTCTCCTTCCTCGATAGGATTCTAAATGAAATATTCCTTCTCAGTAGGAGTGGCTCAATTGCCCGACTGGCATATTTAATGAAAGAAAAAGCCATATGAAGGGAGATAAAATAAGAAATGAAATGCATGAAGCACACAAATTCGTTTTCACAAAAGGTTCAATATAAATTGAAACACAATTGGTAGACCGACAGGCAAAAAACAACTACTTTCCTAGCAAATACCACGCAGAACGTTGAATGATATTCACCCGAAAATCCATTCAAACTTCCATATAAATGGATATTGTTCGCAAATGTTTCTTTCTGATAGGCTCGATTATGTTTAAATTCACGTCGTGTCCGCCTAACAATCCGCATACCGGTTTCAGGCTTTTGGCCCTCATCAATCGGAGTAGTCACCAGCCAGCGATCCGGAGAGGTCTGGCCGAAGCGAGACACAACATAAATAAAATCATCATCGAGCTTAAAACATCTGTAGGTGCGTCGGAAAAGATAACTTTCAACCGGCGGCACCTAGTGACAGAAAGAAACACTCTATACATTTCTCCTACCTCGATAGGATTCTAAATAAAAGATTCCTTCTCAGTAGGAGTGGCTCGATTGCCCGACTGGCATATTTCATGAAAGAAAAAGCCATATGAAGGGAGATAAATAAGAAATGAAATGCATAAAGCACACAAAGTCGTCTTCACGAAAGGTTTTCACATTTGGAATTGACGTCATTTTGTTCATAGATATCAGCCCAATTTTCGTTTCGAAGTTTTGATTTCAACTTGTAATCAATGTAATGTTTACTTTTGTTTGCTGCTTTATTGACAATCTTTTTACCTTCACCTATTAACAATCTATTATCTATTAACAATTATCTATTAACAATCTATGGTCACTTATTTTCTCAAGGAAAATGAATGACTTTAAATTGTCAAGTATTTTTGTATTTGTTTTTCCGAAAAAATGGTCGAGGCAGGTCGAGTTATGTCGTTTATATTCTTCAACATAATCAATTTCTGATAATATGTCGATGGTCATATCATATTTATAGAAGATAGGGAAGGCTTTCAACGCGTATTTATTCCTATAATATCTATTAGTATATTCCAAAAAAATGTCAGAAGCATTTTTTTTTATCTCATGCATATCTCTCTGACATACTGCATATAAAATAAAATTGATTTTCCGAATACTGAACCCGTTGCGTGAGTGCGTAAGTGTTACTTTTTTATTGCCACCCTTGAATGCTATGCTCAGTCTTTTTGACACATATCAATAAATTTATTCAATGTATCACCCTCGAAAGGTTTGATATTGTTTGGTCTGGATTTGAAAAGATTCCAGTTTGCTTGTTGATGTTGTGCTTGTGGTACCATCAAATTTTCGATACGGGAATTTGATTCACTGAAAGTGAAATTTCCTTCGAATGATAGATAATTCAATATGTTCAATATTTCCTCGACATCATTCATACATCTTTTTTGTTTTTGAGTTTTTCTTAGAAATATTCATCTGGATTAGATAGCAAATTGTTCGTGATTATAGCCCTAAATATCTACATAAAATATCTCATTCAGCGGTTTTAGTATTGGCAAGATGGAATATTTGGCTCCTAGAGGTTTTTGAATATCCATATCGGTATATTTTCCAGTTTGCACTTCATTGAATCTCCATAGTCCTCCAGAGGTTAAGTCGTCGACTTGCTCAGGATATCCTCGATGGATTGTTGTCGAATCGTGCCTAAGAGTTGAAACTCCACGCTGCAAAAAAAATAATTACACACAAATCCTATCATGACTGCGTCAAATAAATATGTTGATCGAAAGAATGTCTTTTTGAAAAACAATTTATTCTGATACAAAAACTTTCGACTGTCTCTGACATGGGTAAAAAAATAGAACAAACGAATATATTAAGATAATTTTCACCTAGAAAATCAAGATGAGGGGATTCTTGGAATACTGCCTAGTCAGCGGAGCTCCATCAGTATCTTTCATATAAATGGAATGGATATACCATGGGACCGATCGCTACATTATTTCCTGCATTGAACACTCGATGACGGATAAGGTGCGATTTTTGAAATCGAGGTTGAAAAGTGACTTCTTTATTGAATTTGTTTGAATGAAGAGGAATTCCGTGTAATATAAATGCGCCTCGGTATATTGATTACTGGCGAACATTTGTTGAACCAATTACTCGCCATTCAGAGATAAACGAATATTTCAGATGTTGACGTCATTTTATGTGCTGAGTTCGGCAGTCACATATCTGATACGATGACGTAGCGTGGTTTCTCCACACTTGCCAATCATATTTCTCTCTTTATAGAAACGGGACTCAAAAAGGAAAACACCAACATTGGTAGCCAATAAGACTGTTCCTCTGTCTTCGTTTATTTCAAGTACACTTTTAATGAATGGAAGCGATGAGTTTATATAAAGAAATGGGTCCACCTGATTGATGCAAAATTCCACGATTTTATTGCAATTGAACGTCTTTACTAATGTAGTGTATGTTCTGTATTCGGAAATCGGTACATATCGGTGTAGAGATAAATGCCATATCAGAAGCTTGTACTCATTCTCAATCAATTTAAAACCATGAGTATGGACAAACGATTCATTTGTAGGGGTTAACACCCGTTGGTTCGAATGTTTCTGTAGGACTGACGCCTTGACGTAATCCCTTATATTGCGCTGATGTCTATCCCATTCTATCTGGTCCTCGCAAGTCTGAGTTCCAGTCATTCTTTTCCTATTGGAATTCTACAGGTATGTTGTTCTGATTGAGAGCCAGTACCGTAATGTTATTGACTTAACCTTCCAAATTAAAGAAGTTACGCCTAAGCTGTCAGACTTCGCCAATGAAATGTCAAAGCATTTACTGGAAATTCCACACGTTATCATTATTGGGTTTCACCGAGAACTCGGCAACGCAATCTTCAGTCCCGTCCCTTTCTGTATGAACGCTTCTGTCGGCAATTTTTTAGCGTCCCCTTGAGAATTCGATGATATGCAGCATGTTGTTTCTGTCGTGATATCGGAATTTTCTACCGTCTTCTATTTTCGGTATGGTATTATGGGAGTGGAAAAACCAGAGCACCAACTCAAATAATTTTTTTGTCTTTGATTCGATGAGTGTACCGTATTTCGTCGGTTTAATTTTTTGTTAAAAAGTATTTATTTTTCAATTTTTTGTTGCTGAAATCTACTAATTACTACCTACTTGTTTTTTGATCAATTCCAAAATACTTACCCACCTTACTTCAACTATTACCAGTTGAATAATATGATTATCTACTTCTACTATTTGTTGAAAAATAAATTATTTTTGTTTTTCTGGTTAGTTTATTTCATTACTTTGTATATCATTCCATCTTCTCTTAGAATATAATGATTGTGACGGATGTATGAGAACAAAAATAATGACAATAGCGATCTGTCATTGTCAACTACATATGTGTGCCAATGTTCACGAGTGAAAAATCAATTATCCCCTATTTTTCTACACGTAAGGGTGGATAATTCCATCTGAAATCCAAATATGATCAACTATGAAATATACCCTATCTAATAAAAAAAGAATCATCAAAATCGAAGAACCCAGTACAAAGTTATGCCTGAATCGGTTAACGGACCAGAATTCAGAGGGTGAGTGATCAATATCCTTCATTTCACTACTCTTAGGGGTGGATTTCATCTTTTAAATTCAAATGGGACCAACTTCAAAGTACACCCCATCCACTGAAGAAAGAATGATCGGGATCGGACGTCTCAGTAAAAAGTTATGCGTGGTAATACATAAAAAAAAGTATACGCGTCGACTAGGGAACTTCCTCCTTTCTGGTTT
>JAFIRS010008906.1:0-13621 GCA_018342105.1 Gonioctena quinquepunctata | reverse complement strand
ATACTTCTATCGTAATCGTTCCGTTTTAAAATGGTTTGACTGAGAGTTCCTCAAATTGTGGAAGTTTATAATTCCCAAAAAGGGCCAAGAACCTGTGTGATTTTCCTACATAATTTTTCCAAATACAGTTTGAAACTTTTATTTCATTTTTTTTTTCAACTTATGGAAATTTTTCAAATTGATTGCCGAACGAATATACAAATATTGCCGAAAGTTGGTGCAGGTGCGATAATCAATTGGGTGAAATTTGTATCCTTATTTCAGATAATTCAGCGAAATGATATGAATGAAAGTTGTTAGGAATTGAAAGTTATGCCTACATACCAAAACATGGCCTCCCAATATTTGTTTTTAAACCTTTTGTTTCATATATTCATCATTAATTAATCGAAATCAAATTGATTTCGCATTTCTCTGTTCAAATTGAAGCAAATTTGTAAAACCACCATGGATTTTTAATTTTTGAGTGAATCACAAACTTTATGTTCAAATTTTTCTTGACAAGGCAAAACAGTAGTAGGTAATGATAAAATGCAAATTTTTATTTTGAATGTTTATCAAAAAATTTTACAAATTAATCGACAAACATGAAATCCAACAAAAATAATCCCAGATGCCCATGGAAAAAAACAAAAGAGTGTTAAAAGTAAACATTATTATCATTATTGATTGATAATAACAGAACAATGTATCCATAATGTATGCACTAAACGCCTCCAAATCTCAAAAGCAATAATCTTATGTTTTCAAACGTATTTGAATGTGGTGCCGATGATTTTGCCAATTTTTATCGGCATATTTTCATTATAACTTAACAATTAACAAACCAAAATAAATAAAAACAGAAAATATTTAGAATGCAAAAAAATTTAGAAAAAATTATCGAATTATTCCCATTCAATGCATCTAATTGTAAGATCTAACATGAACTAAGAGTAGACCGAAATAAATTTGCTGGAATATTTCGAATTTTCGAGCTCCTTATTATTATGCAATGGACGATCCTTGTATACTTTCTGCTTTAAATAATGTGGTGTGATCTGGCGAACGAGGATGCAACCGTGGATCGGTATTTCGTCCTAACCATTTATCACCAAATTCCCCATTAAGAGCCAATGATACCAGAAATCACCGGTATTAGAGCATATCACAATCTCCCAAGGAAACACGGTGGGCTTGTATACCATGCCCTGTACCTCCTTCATGAGAGAAAAGTAGACCCCTCGTCAACTAGCCTAATATACTGTTACGAATACCGTAGGCAGCAGTCGTTCTTATGTCTGAACCAATGGAAAATCAAAGCAGGTAGCATGACCGACTGCCCACGATGTCATAGAATGTTTGAGTTCACTGATTTTTAAGCCTTCTCAACGTGACTGATAAGGCAGCGTCGTTTCAGATACTTGCCTTGTAATCCATTTTTGCAGGTCAACTAACGTGGGTTTGAAGTTATTCGAAGAGTATGGACCCAAATTCAGATTTTTCCTCGGGCCTTTCAGACCTGTTTTGGTCGTGGCAGATGGAAAACTCCTCAAGTTCATCTTGAGTTCCCCCAAATTCATCACAAAACCCAAAGAATACAACGTGTTCTGTAATTGGCTTGGTTTTGGACTATTCACTAGCAATGGTGAGTATTTTCTCAATAACAACAATCATAATGTATGGGCGATATTGTTTTCGATACTATATATATTTATATAAAAAGCATCAAATCATAGATAGTGACACCTATAATCTGTGCGGTGATTTCTCTTATTCTCTATATTTATATATATATATATATATATATATATATATAACGAGAATATGAGAAATCTGTTACGAATCCAAAGGAGATCACCATCCGTCTACAGCCTGTTTCATGGTTTCCCAATCATCAGGACGGCTTGTGGTCTCTTTCAAATTCGTATCAGATATCTCGTAGGTTATTACCCATCGGTACGTACGGAAATATGAAAAATATCAAATTATAGATAGCGACACCTATAATCTGTGTGGTGGAGCTTAGACCTTCATCGTGGAATTTTGAAGATACGAGATTTCGTACAACATCAATAGGTCACCGACAGATGCCAGCATAGACCAACCCACGATACCAATAGTCGTACTCCTAGTGCGTTTTAGGGACGCAATACAAATAACGAGAATATGAGAAATCTGTTACGAATCCAAAGGAGATCACCATCCGTCTACAGCCTGTTTCATGGTTTCCCAATCATCAGGACGGCTTGTGGTCTCTTTCAAATTCGTATCAGATATCTCGTAGGTTATTACCCATCGGTACGTACGGAAATATGAAAAGTATCAAATTATAGATAGCGACACCTCTAATCTGTGTGGTGGAGCTTAGACCTGTCATCGTGGAATTTTGAAGATACGAGATTTCGTACAACATCAATAGGTCACCGACAGATGCCAGCATAGACCAACCCACGATACCAATAGTCGTGTATCCTAGTGCGTTTTAGGGACGCAATACAAATAACGAGAATATGAGAAATCTGTTACGAATCCAAAGGAGATCACCATCCGTCTACAGCCTGTTTCATGGTTTCCCAATCATCAGGACGGCTTGTGGTCTCTTTCAAATTCGTATCAGATATCTCGTAGGTTATTACCCATCGGTACGTACGGAAATATGAAAAGTATCAAATTATAGATAGCGACACCTATAATCTGTGTGGTGGAGCTTAGACCTGTCATCGTGGAATTTTGAAGATACGAGATTTCGTACAACATCAATAGGTCACCGACAGATGCCAGCATAGACCAACCCACGATACCAATAGTCGTACTCCTAGTGCGTTTTAGGGACGCAATACAAATAACGAGAATATGAGAAATCTGTTACGAATCCAAAGGAGATCACCATCCGTCTACAGCCTGTTTCATGGTTTCCCAATCATCAGGACGGCTTGTGGTCTCTTTCAAATTCGTATCAGATATCTCGTAGGTTATTACCCATCGGTACGTACGGAAATATGAAAAGTATGAAATTATAGATAGCGACACCTATAATCTGTGTGGTGGAGCTGAGACCCGTCATCGTGGAATTTTGAAGATACGAGATTTCGTACAACATCAATAGGTCACCGACAGATGCCAGCATAGACCAACCCACGATACCAATAGTCGTACTCCTAGTGCGTTTTAGGGACGCAATACAAATAACGAGAATATGAGAAATCTGTTACGAATCCAAAGGAGATCACCATCCGTCTACAGCCTGTTTCATGGTTTCCCAATCATCAGGACGGCTTGTGGTCTCTTTCAAATTCGTATCAGATATCTCGTAGGTTATTACCCATCGGTACGTACGGAAATATGAAAAGTATCAAATTATAGATAGCGACACCTATAATCTGTGTGGTGGAGCTTAGACCTGTCATCGTGGAATTTTGAAGATACGAGATTTCGTACAACATCAATAGGTCACCGACAGATGCCAGCATAGACCAACCCACGATACCAATAGTAGTCTTTGGGATGTTGTACGAAATCTCGTATCTTCAAAATTCCACGATGACAGGTCTAAGCTCCACCACACAGATTATAGGTGTCGCTATCTATAATTTGATACTGTTCATATTTCCGTACCTACCGATGTTGTAAAACCTACTTCAAAATTCCACGATGACAGGTTCAGCTCCACAAGCCGTCCTGATGATTGGGAAACCATGAAACAGGCTGTAGACGGATGGTGATCTCCTTTGGATTCGTAACAGATTTCTCATATTCTCGTTATTTGTATTGCGTCCCTAAAACGCACTAGGAGTACGACTATTGGTATCTATTAAAGACACCTTAAACCAAAAACTTGAAAACCTAGAGAAAAAATACTCCAAAATTGAAGAGAAAATCGTCTATATTGAGCGAGAAAACAAAAAGAATAATATAGTTATATTTGGTATAACGACAGACTGGGAAAATCTCCTAAATACCACTTTGGAACAACTAAATATAATTTTTGGATGTAAACTGGACGAGAGGGATATAAACAACATCCACCTCATCGGGAAAAAAAACACGATTATTGTAGAATTCATCTCGAATCTGCAGAAACAAAAAATATTCAAACATCTTTATAAGCTCAAGGGCACTGGCATCTCCATTACACATGACCTACGACCTGAAGATCGCGAACTAAATAGAAATCTAGTACATCATCTGAAGGAAGCCAGGGCTAAAAACCAGAAAGCTCATATAAAAAACTTCAAACTCTTCGTGAATGCGGTACCATACACCATTGAAGAGTTGGAAAACCCCACCGATAGCCTGAACACAGAATTAGAATCTAGCTTACCAAAAATACAACCAAAAAATAAAAGTGCCCCATCTATTCCAACAACAACACATCACTCCTCGAAAGAGCTCGAAGATACTCCTTCCATCAGTGAAATACCAGATGTTACAGAACCTCAACTGAAAAAACAAACTACAAGAACGGAAATACTGAAACATCACATACATGAAAATACTGAGTCAAAATCACCAATTACAACGAAACTATCAACAAATAACCCCAACAGAAATCAACCCATGAAGATGAAAGAAATCAAGGAAACAAGATCGTTAAGAAATAAGCAGACCATAAATTAGAACTCTTGAACACTCAAATCCTCAGTAAAAGTTATTAGAATAAACTTAACGAATATTAGTATAAGCCCATAGACTAACACACTTACCTTCTAATACTTTTTAACATTGAAAGAAATCACACCGATAGATAGCAATCTATTGTAATGGATCCCTATATCGCCAATTTCGAAATAAAACAAATAGATCCCTATATTTTAAATACTGCATATGAAGTGAACGAAATTTTCACAGTAAACAATAAATCTCATAATTTCAAGCTCATACATAACAATATTCGAAGTATTGCCAAAAATTTAAACGAATTTGAAATCTTTATTCAGCAGTTTCAATCACAATTCGACTGTATCGTGCTAACAGAAACGAGATATATACCGGATGTCACGCTTTACAGCATGGATGGATATAAAACTATTTATAATGAGGGAAAGTTAAATCAGAATGATGGAGTTGTAGTCTACGTTAAATCAGATCTTTATCAATCCCATAGTATACATGAATTTAATGGATCATTTACTATCAAACTAAAAATTGCTTTAGGGGAAAATTATGTGATTGTACACGCCTTCTATAGGTCACCATCCACAAGTATCACTGAATTTATTGAAAATTTAAAATCGTACCTAAATAATGATAACGACCACCAATACCATTCGAAACTAATTGTCGGAGATATCAACATTGATATTCTCAATCACTCTGACCACTCGAATGAATACTTGGATGTCCTGAGTGAACATGGATATATATCGGGTATAAATAATTATACAAGGGTACAAGGAAATGCAAAATCATGTATCGACCATATATTTGTGAATAATAAATCTGAAGACTTTAGCAACGTGATGCCAATTATTCTCCGCACCAATATCAAGATCTTCCCTTAAATTTCCAAAAAAAAAAATTTGGAAAAAATTTTTCCCCAATATCACAGATCACTATTCTAGCTCAACAAGTAAATTTATAGAAATAGTACAATCTTCCATAATGGAGTGTACGAAAAAAATTAGAATCAAAAGTAACGAGAGAAAACGGAAAAAATGGATAACCAAATCTCTAATAAAATCTGTTAACAAAAAAAATTATATGTACAATCAGACTTTAAAGGATCCTTATAATGAGGAATTGAAACAAGAATATAAAACCTACAAAAATATTTTAGACAAACTACTGAAGAATAAAAAAAATGATTATTACAAGTCACGCATTAATGAAAATGCAAACGATGCGAGAAAATTATGGAGTAACATCAATGAAATTTTCGGTTCGTACAAAAATAATGAAATACACCGGATTAAAGACGCCAAAAACAATATTATTACTAATGACGAACAAGAAGCAACTATTTTCAATGACACCTTCTAGAAATGGGAACAAACTTAGCAAAAAATATTGTCAAGAACGGTTCGAACGTACTGAAAGAAAAACCAAAATTTTATATATTTATATATATATATATATATATATATATATATATATATATATATATAGAAGTACGTGTCAAGTGTTCAAAGAGTTCAAATGAAAATAAAAAATTGAAAAAGCCCATAAATTAAAAAAATGTTCATATTTAGTAAGTAAGGCTATGTTATTTTACAGTTTTTCTGAAGATTCTACCGTTTTTTCTGAAACCTTATATAATATTAGTCGATACCTATGTTTGAAATGAAATGAAAGTATTCCTGAATAAAGAAAATTATAATTTTGATGAATTTCTGCTTTATTTTCAATGATTGATCATAACAATTTTGCCCTTTTCTGAAAATGACATCAAGAACTACCAGTGGGCTCCACAGTAGAACTCACTCCTGAGATTCCATAGGCGTACCGATTGAGTTAGCTGAGGTAAAGAGAACAAGGTAAAAAAATCAATGAGAAAAAGTAAAATACATAGTCATTTGAAATATTTATATGGGTATTTTTTATCAACATATAAAAAAATTCAAGGGAATTAGTAGAAAAATTGTAAACAAAAAGAATTTTTTGTTATGATGTCTGATTGTGAGATAATAAATAAAATAAAAAAATTAAAAAACAAAACCACAATCACCTCATCATAATAATATATTTATATATATATATATATATATATATATATATATATATATATATAATATATATATATATATATATATATATATATATATATATATATATATATATATATATATATATATATATATATATATATATATATATATATATATATATATATATATATATATATATATATATATATATATATATATATATATATATATATATATACAGTGAGTCTGCTTAAGTTGGCTACATATGGAAAACTTTTTCATTATTAATTTTACGAAAAAAAGTTATTCCTCATAAAAAGTTCAGCATAGTCTAGAAGCCAAGATGCAAACATCAGATATGAAATTCTATCAACCTTATACGAGGTATGTAAAAAAACATTAATTTTACTAAAGAGTAAAGTAACTTTATATTTCACAATGTCGAAAATTGTTATGAGTTGTTCGGAATCAAAAATCACGTTCAAATATGCAGTTGCATCAATTCATAGTATTTTTCTGATTTTTCGAAACATCTCTACAATAACAACGGAAATTCAACTGTAATTATTGTACATGTAATCTAGGATGCTCTGACAACAAATTTCAGACAGTAAAATGTTTGACAGTGACATTCAATACATCAGTTGTAGTGAGCGAAATTTGGTAGATAGTATTATAAAATTTGGTAGAAATGCCAGCAACATTAAGTACTGAAGATATAATTGAAATTGTTCTAATTGTGGGTGATAATTATAAAACTCATCGTGAAGCTGCAGAAATTTCTAATAACCGACACCCAGAGAAAAATCTTCACTATGTCACAGTAAGGAAATTATTAACGAAATTGAAGACTTCTGGAGATGTAAAAAATAAACTTAGCAACAAACGCCAACAACGGATTGCCAATGATGACATGGAATTTGAAGTAATGATTTCAGCAATCGAACATCCTGAAATATCCTTGCGAGAAGGGGCAGCTTCGATGCAAAATCCTATTAACAAAGATACGGTTTCAAAAATAAAAAAAAAACAAGTTTCACCCATACAAGCCCCGATTCATAACATTACAGAAAGCGTTCAGAGTATTACTCCGGCTATGGTTAGAAGGGTATTGAAAAACTTTCATGATAGAACAATTACATGTATTGAAAGAGAAGGCGGATATGTTGAGGCATTAGTGAATTGAGGGAGCAAATAATGTTCGATGAATTATTACTACAAAATGAATTATTCTGGTATTATTAATTTAAATGCATCGCTGAAATGACAGATATTAACTCATTAAAAGGTTATAACTGTTCAATGTTCATCAGATTTTTGATAAATTTTGTTTTGTGGAAATTTGCTAATTAATTTCTGAACGGAACGGAAAGGTTAACATGTTTGTAATAACTAAAAATGATAAATGTTCGGTATTGATGATTTGAGAAACATTTCTACAAAAAAAAAAAATTCAATTAGAAGGATGTGATTGATATTAAAACATAGTTTTCATTTCCGAACAACTTTTCATAATAACAATTTTCGATAATGTGAAATATAAAATTACTTTACTCCTGAGTAAAATTCATATTTTTTAAGATTCCTGGTATAAGATTGATAGAATTTGATATCTGATGGTTGCATCTTGGCTTTTAGACCATGCAGAACTTTTTATGAAAATTTTTTTTTTTGTCGTAAAATTAATAATAAAAAAGTTTCCCATATGTAGCCAACAACTATATATATAATATATATTTATAAATATATAAATATATATATATATATATATATATATATATATATATAATATATATAAATATATATATATATATATATATATATATATATATATATATATATATATATATATATATATATATATATATATATCGAGAATAAGAGAAATCTGTTTCGAATCCAAGAGAGATCACCATCCGTCTACAGCCTGTTTCATGGTTTCCCAATCATCAGGACGGCCTGTGGTCTCTTTCAAATTCGAATCAGACATCTCGTGTAGTTATTACCTTCGGTACGTACAAAAATGTGAAAAGGATCAGATTATAGATAGCGACACCTATAATATCTGTTTTGAAGCTTAGACCTGTCATCGTGGAATTTTGAAGACACGAGAATTCGTGCAACATCAATAGGTCACCGACAGATGCCAGCATAGACCAACCCACGATACCAATAGTCGTACTCCTATTTGCGTTCACGCAAAAACAAATCAATTATCGAGAATAAGAGAAATCTGTTTCGAATCCAAGAGAGATCACCATCCGTCTACAGCCTGTTTCATGGTTTCCCAATCATCAGGACGGCCTGTGGTCTCTTTCAAATTCGAATCAGAATCTCGTGTAGTTATTACCTTCGGTACGTACAAAAGCCTGTGGTCTCTTTCAAATTCGAATCAGACATCTCGTGTAGTTATTACCTTCGGTACGTACAAAAATGTGAAAAGGTTAAATCACAGGCCGTCCTGATGATTGGGAAACCATGAAACAGGCTGTAGACGGATGGTGATCTCTCTTGGATTCGGAACAGATTTCTCTTATTCTCGATAATTGATTTGTTTTTGCGTGAACGCAAATAGGAGTACGACTATTGGTATCGTGGGTTGGTCTATGCTGGCATCTGTCGTTGACCTATTGATGTTGCACGAATTCTCGTGTCTTCAAAATTCCACGATGACAGGTCTAAGATTCAAAACACAGATTATAGGTGTCGCTATCTATAATCTGATCCTTTTTATATATATATATATATATATATATATATATATATATGAATATATATATATATATATGATATATATATATATATATATATATATATATATATATATATATATATATATATATATATATATATATATATATATTAGGGTGCTTCATTTTTGGGCAACATTTTTTTATTCAAGTCCCGCCTGAAAATCTTGTAATTTATAGAAAAACAAATTTTTTTAGCATATTCCGAACCCTCAATTCGGGTTTTAACCCACTGCTAGAGAATTTTGAATTTTATCCATTAAAATAACATTTAAAAATGATTTTTCATACGTTTTTCCTTCCGCTCACCCAGATTTTTTTTTTTTGGGAATTCTGACCCATGGATTCTTGTTATAGGTATGACTTCCTACGGAAAAGCTGATTGCGTCGAGTTTGTAACTCCAACGGATTCGGCGAAAAATGTCATTTAAGCTGAATTTTCATAAAAATAGCAGTAAATCGCGTTCATTTGCTGAACTATTGGAGATAGAAAGAAAATTTGTAGGGGGGTTCATGCCCTACAATTTTGCTACGAGATATTTTTTTGTAGCTCTCATTGTTCAGCTGTTGAAGCCACTTAAAACTTAAAATTAACGAAAAAATCAATTTTTCTCAATAAAAACTAATTTATGAAATCCAAATAAAAAAATTGAACGAAATATTTTTTTGTCATTGTATTTTCTGAAATTTTATGGCAGCAAAAATGTTTTGAATCGGTAATTTCACAACGATTACTACTTTCTGGAGTTAAAACATTAAAAAAAAAATTATACGATTTTCACAGATAGATTATTCATGATAGACTTTATATTTATGTACAACTCACTCATTATCATTTTTCAGTAATACGTATGGTTTATGCTTGTGATCTATACTATAATTATATTCAGAAAATGGCCTCTTTAGATTAGATAACGATATGTAATTTATTGAAATATTTTTTCAAACAAATTTTTTAGAAGACTTAATTAATTATTAAAGAAAAGTAAAAAGCTTAAATGTCATTTTTCGTCGAACCCGTTGGAGTTACAAACTCGACGCAATGGGTTTTTTGTAGGAAATTATACCTATAACAAGAATCCATGAGTCAAAATTACCAAAAAAAAATTTTTCTGGGTGAGCGGAAGGAAAAACCTATAATAGTATATTAAAGTATAAGTGGATAAAAAGGGCTTTAAAACACGCGCGATTTTTCGAGCACGACGGCGCAGCCGGAGTGCTCGAAATAGAGCAAGTGTTTTTAAGACCAGTTATCCACGAATACTTTACGTTATTTTTTTTTATTGGTGCACTTTGAAATCATATATACTGGTATTATTACTACAAAAAATAGAACTAAGAACTAATAATGCAAGAAGGTTGAATTCGTGATATGACATCAGTATACCTTTCGTTGTCATGGAAATGAGAAAAACATTCATTTGCAATTTGTTACCAAAGATCAATATTTGTTGTCACCAGAGCTCAAAAATGAATGAGTCTAATATCGATTTTTTGAATAGTGAGGCAGAATCGCGGTAAATACCGCGGAAATCCAGTGATATATATAAAAAAGAATATGAAAAGTTCATCAAATGGATGGAGGAGCACATATAAATGACCGAATTGTGAGTAATATTTTATGTGACGTTACAAGGTACTCCTGTCAGATCAATAATCAAAAATTTGTCATTTAGACTTCACGTTTCTCGATTTGTTGATGTTGTCATGGTAACCTTTAAAAAACGCGCGTTTTTTAAAGTTCGATTTAAACACGCTGAGGCGTGCTTTAAATGGGTAAAAAGGGGCACCAATAAAAAAAAAACATTATTTAATGTTATTTTAATGGATAAAGTTCAAAATTCTCTAGCAGTGGGTTAAAATTCGAATTAAGGGTTCGCAATATGCTCAAAAAATTTATTTTTCTATAAATTACAAGATTTTCAGGCGGGACTTGAAGAAAAAAATTTTTTCCCAAAAATGAATATATACAGTGTCCGGCATGAAGTTCGCAGCATATGAAAAACTTTTTTATTATTGATTTCTCAAAAAAAAACATTCGTGATAAAAACCTCTGCATCATCCCAAACCTGAAATGCAAACAACAAAATTGAATGTTATACGACCCTATACGAGGGAGATAGAAAAGCATGCTTTGTTTTCAAAATAATATGATCCCATCACTTTATTTCTCACGGTAGAATTCAAATTCATGGGGAAATATTGTTCAAAATCGAATGTCGATCCATAAATTCGAGTCATATGACCAATTTCATATTTCAACTTTTTCTCCCATTTTTTCCTCAGCGCCCTGTACAACAAAAGAAATATTATGCTAGACGAATGGTATATTGTTAAATATGATGATATCACTCTCTGAATATTTTCTCATTTCTCCCTCCCATCAGAAATCACATTGATTGAATAATGTGACGGAATTTCACAAAATCTTGCTGAAAATAGTAAATAAAACTGAATTGTCTCCAAGGTATGATGCCAGAATGAAAATGAATTTATTTTCACACTACGAATAACATCTTTTAAGACAATGAGGAATTGTAAAATATCACAATTTTTTTATAGTTTTTTTTTTCAAGCAAGACATCGGAAAGCATCTACAATATTTTATTGAATTTTTTTTTTGCGGCATTCAACGTACAAAATCAAGGTTTTGATCCACCCGACAAATTTATTCACGTATCATTTATGAATTTCGAAATATTGTTAGTTGTTACATTCGACTTCGATAGCAATACCCAGCTTCTATAGTTTTGTTCTTTGAATTTTACTGTAAATGATTGAGATACAGAACATTTGCCGATCACAGTTGGCTTTGAAAACAAATTCATTTCTAATTGTAAACAAACCATTTTTGACGCATCAAGAATAACTCACAAATCTGTAGAGTAATTTCAGTAGCTTTTCAATTCAATCATGGCTGCTCGACTAAGTATACAGGAGAGAGTGGAGATTGTAATGATACATGGTGACAATTACCATACTTGTAGAGACACTGCCAATATTTTTAATGAAAGACATCCAGGTAAAAACGTTCATAATTCGACAATTACAAGAATTTTGAAAACATTCAAGGGATCTGGATCGGTTTCAAAAAAATACAAAGTGACACATAAACGACCGATAACTGACCGTTAAATTCAAACCGTATAAACCAAAATTCAGACACACTTTGAAACCGAAAGATCCGAATAATCGCTTGGATTTCTGTTTCTGGTTTCAGTCTATGATGGAAGATAATAGCTAGTTTTTGAAAAAAAAACTTTATAGTGACGAGTCCACCTTCACATCAAATGGGGTAGTCAGCTCCCAGAATTGCAGGTGATGAGCAGATAATAATCCCCATTTCAGGATACAATGTAGAGACCAATATCACTTCAAAGTTAACGTCTGGTGCGGAATTCTTAATGACATTATTGTTGGACCAGTATTTTTCAGACAACCACTGAATTCTGCCGGATACTTAAGAATGCTGCAGACATTTCTCTCCGATTATTTAGATGATATTCCTCTGGACATGAGAGCTGGAATGTATTTTCAACAAGACGGTGTATCCATTCATTCTACGCTAGAAGTGAGAAGGTGGTTAAACGGAACATTTCCAAATCGATGGATTCGTAGATATTCCAATAACGCTTTGCCTGCCCGGTCACCGGACCTCACTCCTTTGGATTCTTTCTTATGGGGATATCTCGAACAGAGGGTATATTCAAGAAGACCATTTCAAAATATACGTCATTTGGAGAATACTATCAGGGATTATATTCGGGGAATAGCTCCCCAGATACTAAGAAATGTTCATGATGCAATGCACCGCCGTACTATGCAGTGTATTGAGAATGGAGGACTCCACGTAGAATAAAGCATAGGACATATTTTTGTTCCGAAAAATGTTATTTGTAGTGTGAAAATAAAAATATTGGCAATCTGGCATCATACCTTGGAGACAATTTAGTTTTATTTACTATTTGCAGCAAGATTTTGTGAAATTCCGTCACATAATTCAATTAATGTGATTTTCCGATGGGAGGGAGAAATGAGAGTAGGAGATTTAAGCCGGTTCTGGGTCTCCCCCCACCACTATGACGTCACGTGTGACCTTGAATAGTTGCAGGTGTGCAGTGTGTGTGTGTTTGACCTTGAGATTTGACTTTGAGATTTGTCATTGAGTTTTGATATTGGGTTTGGTCGACTTTGAGATTCGACTTGACCTTGAATATGACCTTGAGATTCATAACATTAAGTTTT
>JAFIRS010008905.1:0-13623 GCA_018342105.1 Gonioctena quinquepunctata | reverse complement strand
GGTAGTATCCCATTTTTCGGATCAATCAAAGGCTTGTATTCAACATTCTGTTTGTTTGGCATGTATTCATTTCTGTACAGGCTCTCCTTTCTTCGTTATAATGGTCTCTTCCTAGCCCTGCTATCCCATAAACATAAGAAACAGCAATATTTGGAATAACCGCCTTGCAAAACCAAGAAGTAATCCCACAAGTTTCAGATCTCAGCACACCTTCCAATTTGTTCTATATTTTATTAGCTGAATTAGAGTTCCTTCTTGTCTCACATGATTCCTCAGAATTTACTGCATGTCCTATGGGAATAATAATAATAATAATCTTTATTTTCCAGTGGACATATATAAATGTATAGGATTTGTCAGATGTTACACACGCACACACAAAAAAAGGAAATACACACAGGAAACACTTATACAGACATATCAGCTATGAGTTATGTAAATATATATAAATAAAAGTATCAAAAAACATTCAGATAAAGAACTTTACAGACGTCACGAATTAAAAAATTCCCCCAAATTATAAAAACATCCTTGACTTAAAAACCTCTTCAACTCCTTACTGAGTTCAATGAAATTGCTGGCCTCCTTTATATGTTTTGGCTGTTTATTAAAAATAACTTGTCCCATCACAGATAGTAAATTGGATAAAATTTTGTACTTATAGTACGGAATATGTAAGTTGAGTTTTTGTCTCGTGTTTATATTATGGAAAATTTCTCAAGCTCGTTGCTTGGTAACAGCCCGTAGCCGATTGTCATAAAATTATCTCGTCTATTATCAATGTCCTAGGGATATTACTACTGAAATTTTTTTGTCAGTTCTAACAACCATTCAAATTTCGTCATTTTGTGTCATATGAAACAATTTCACCCAACCATGTCAACATTACACTGATAATTGCATTCAGTGCAATTATCAATCAGTATGACAACACGATTGAGTTTGACAACTTCATTCCAAATACATTTCAAAATGTCACGTTTTGGCAATACGAATGTTCAAAGTAAAAATGTCCAGGAATACAACCTACAGTCACAAATATATTTGGGGAATATATATGGAATTTTTCTGCGAACGAGAGTAAGAATTAAATGAACATAGAAGCTTAGAAGAATTGGCGTTGATACTAAAAGATTGGGCGGTCAATATGAGGAATAAAGACGGGACCGAATTTAAAGAAGCGACGGTGAAGACAATGTGGAACGTTTCGTGCAAACTTTTGCAAGAAAAGTACTATAATGACTATAATATAATGATTGACCCGTTTAACAATACCGTATTCAAACCAGCCCGAGATGCCCGCGATGCAATCAGGAAGAAACTACAAGCAGATACATCTAAAAGTCCAGTTCAGTTTCGTTAAATTTGTCTGAAGTTTACAAAATAATATTCCCATGGGATGAAAATACTCCTAGAGGTCTTATGCGTAAATTTTACGATATTGCTGCTGTAGAATTAGCGTGGCGAGGAGGAGAGGCAGTTGCTTGTCTGGTGGATTTTTTTCAAATCGAGTAAAATAACGATGAATCTCCAAAAAATCGCATTCAATACAATCCGGTGTTCAGTAAAACGTGCCAAGGTGGTTCTTAAAGCTGTACAAGTAGTAAGTGGTTGGTTTCCAATAGTGAAAGACAAAGCTGCCCTGTACGTCTTTTTCATTAATTGATATCAAACGAGGCGACAATATTACCTCACCAGGACTGTTCCCAAAACCAAATCGACACTGGAAAAATGAAACTGACAAATGATACGATAATGTACCTGTTGGAAGAAATACAATAAATGGATGGACTAAATCTTGCTGCGGCCATTTGAATTGAAGGACAAAAAGATAACAAATAACTCGAATAGATCAACTGCTGTTAGGGAATTGGCAAATAGTGGTGTAGAAGAACAACAATTGCTGAAAATTACTGGTCGTAGCTATCAAAATTCTATAAAACCATACTTGAATCTCAATCAAGAACACCACAACAAGATCATAAATATTATGCGTGATAATAGATCTTCTATAGTAGAGTACAGCAACGGATCTAAAGTTAAATTTTAATAATTGTACTGTAACGAACCTAGGCCGGACCTGTCGCCTCGCGTGTGCCGTCGACAGCGATGAGATCATCCCCGGAGATATTCGAGAACCATCCAGTCGCTCTTCCCGGAGAGCAACGGTCGATATTGAAACGATTGAACATGCTGGATCGCCAACTGCCGGAATCTGAAAGATCGAGAATGCTGTATCGGAGATAAATAGGCGACCCTCAAGTGGGAGTCGGGACAGTCTGAACGAGCCCATACGATCGAGCCTATTCAGTAGCGTAGTAATATAAATTGTTGTAGATTAAGTGTTAAATAAATTAGTTAAAACCAAGTAAGTTTATTTACGTTACAATTGGTGTCAAGGAGATTTTGAAAATAAACAAGGATCGGGATGGATAGTCAGAAAAATAAATTGATAGACCTTTGTACGCCCAAAATAGACAGTGACCCGGTTTCGCGAAGGGACAATTGTGCGTGGAATATAAACTGATACACTCTTCGCGTGAAACAGACAATAGACTGGTGGCCCGTGGAAAGAATCCGCGAGGAATTTTAACAAACTGATAAACTTTTTCGTGAAACAGACTGATACCGTCAAAGACAAAATGTGTTCAAGAAAAGTGCGCCTTGCGGATGAAGGTAGCGGAACTGAACAGAATTGAGGAAAGGGAACTGGAAACAATAGGTAAAAAAAGCAAGTAACCCAGGAAAGACTTGCAGAAGGACTTATACAAGAAGGTGAGACCCCGAAACATTTTTATTCGAAGTTCCCGGAGGTGATTTAAGTTTGGTAATGAATAAACTGGAAGAAATTCAAGAAGCCTGGAAGAAAATGCTAAAAATCTGGAAGAGAAGCTTCAAGAAAATTTCATAAATCTGGAAGAGAAGCTTTTAGAAATCTGAAGAGAAGCTCGAGAAAATTCAAGAAGCCTGAAGAGAATGCTAGAAATCCGGAAGAGAAGCTTCAAGAAAATTTTAGAAATCTGAAGAGAAGTTCTAGAAAATCCAAGAAGCCTGGAAAAAAAAGCAAGAGCCTGAAGAGGTTCCTGGAAAACACAGAAGGCCAAAAAGAATTGGTGGTATGGCAATTTCGTGAAGAGGGAATGGGAACCGTTGAGACAGATAGATAAAATTAGGGAGCAAATGAACACGGAGGGATAAAATAAGAAACGACAAGCTGGAAAACGAATTAATAGTGCGCCCTCCAAGAGATGGTTAGAAAATGCAATGCTGGACTTGAGTTTGAACTTGGATAAAGTTCAAGAGGGTATAAAGATGTCAAGGCATTTCTAAAAGGAAGTTTCCATGAAGCCGCCTCACCCCACGGAAAACTCCATGGGAAAATTCCGCCGACAGTTCCCCAAGCAAATGGATAAAGGGGAAAGAGCTGTGCACAAAGCATTACGGAGGGACGAATATTCTTTTCAAACTCTACCGCCCAAGAACAGGAGGATTATGATCAGCTGATTAAACATTAGAATTACGATATGGGCCCATTTGGAACACGATACCACTCCCCAACTGAAAAAAACGCGCCAGAAATCGGGCGAATCCACAAGAATTTGAAACTACATTGCACGTTTCTGCCTGCATATCCAGCCATACCAAAATGTAATGGAGTTGAAGGGTTCGGATTTTGGATGGACCCGTGACCAAGAAACCAGACAAGGTTGATATTAGCTCGTCCAACACATCTCGTAGACGACTGGCACAGCTTTGAATTGAGCACAAAACAATGCTGCAAAACCCAAAGAAAGTTCAAACGATTGAGGAAGACTCACCGAGCCCCGCAACTCGAAGCTGCCAAAGAAAAGTGATGAAGGAAGGTTGCCTGAGAAAAGAAGATAAGATGCCGGAATTAAAAATTGACATGTGCGTAAAAAAATGTCCAACATTCATCGACCCGAGAGAAAATAAAAAGGTCGACGGAGGGGCAACGTCGGCATGTGTCCGGCAAGCCTCGGTTAACAACGTATGTCGCTACCTTCAACGACAGAACAAAGGGTTTTTCGTAGACGGTCTCATCAATAACGAGCCTTTGCACCATGCCAGATACAGGTGCGACTAGGAAATTCTCGGCCTTCCTTTCCGAACACCGGAACGGATTGAACCGACAACTTGGCCGCAAGAACAGGGAGCCAGCTTACCGTATACTCCGATTGAAATAATTTTGGGCAGCATAAAGTGAAACATCAGGCAATTTTTAGGACATCGAAGACGATGCAATCACGGAATGGACATCATGAATTCCAGAGGGTTTGAATTGATTTGACGGCGTCCTACGGCAACGGAAAGAGCTGGTACTTCAGGGGAGAAGGAAGAGTTGATCCGGGGCTGTTGGCTGAAGATGGGGCACCTGGGGGGCTGAAACTATCCTGAGGCCTGCCTGACGGGAGGGAGCAGTGGAGACGTGATGATGTTCGAGCCCAAACTTCGATGAGAAAATTGACGAGGGATTGCCCTGGGGAAACCCCTGTTACGTGCTGAAAAATTTGTACCGGTAGGGTCATGAATGTCAATTACTTTCCAGTGCCCTTTTAAAGAAAAGAACAATTTTAGGGACTGCCTCGTCAGTTTCATCTTGATCCGGGCGTACGAGGTACGATTAGCCAACCCAACAACTTGCCCACAGAACTAGAAAAATTAGTTGCCATCTCTTCCAAAGACATAAAACCAGCTCAACACCCCAAAAACTAAGAGATTTAGTCAAAAGTACCAAGACATCTTCGATACCGGACAAGGAAAAGGGGTCGAATATGTGGTCCAGCACAAGATTGATACTGGAGGTGCCCGACCGATCCGGCAATCAGCAGAAGATTTCCCCCTTGCCAAGAAGAAGAGGTTGACAAAATAGTCAGCGATAGGGGAAAAAGAAGGAGTTATCGAACCATCTGACAGTCCCTGGTCCCTCCAGTTGTACTGGTGAAGAAAAAGGATGGATCGACACGCTTTGTGTAGACTATCGCCAACTTAATAATGTCACGAAGAAGGACAGACCCTCCCGAGAATAGATGACACCCAGACACGTTGGTTGGTTCCACGATTTTCGACCCTTGATCTAAGAGTGGATACTGGCGAGAACTCGCTCAGGAAGATCGAGAAAAGACTGCTTTTACCATCGGCTCAGGATGTGGCAGTTCACCGTTATGCCATTCGGGCTCTGTAATGCCCCGCCACATCTGAAAGATTGATGGAGACAGTGCTGAAAGGACTCCATGGAACACGTGTCTAGTGTATCTCGAGACATAATTGTGGTCGGCAGATCGTTTGAGGACCACGTGAAAAACTTGGAGGAAGATTCCTGCGACTGAGGAACCCGGATTGAAGCTGAGCCCTAAGAAATGCCATCTGTTCCAAAAGAAGTACGATACCTCGGCCACGTTGTCTCTGGGAAGGAGTAGCAGTGGATGCCCAGAAGATCAAACCCGTTAAGGATTGGCCCACCCCAAAAAAGACATTCACCAACTTCGAAGTTTCCTTTGGTTTATGCAACATACTATCGCCGATATGTGCTGGATTCGCCAACATCGCTAAACCACTGACCAAGCTCACGGAAGGCCAAACAAAGTTCCAGTGGTCCAAAGAATGTCAAGACTCATTCAGGAAGCTAAAAGGAGCTTTGATCAACGCACCTATACTGAGCTACCCCCACCCAAAGGGAAATTCATTTTGGATACGGACGCCAAACGTGGGACTTGGAGCTGTCCCATCTCAGATCCAGGAGGGACGGAGAAGGTCATTTTATTTGCAACGCTTAGCAAAACCAGGAGCGCAATTACTGTGTCACCAGGCGAGAGCTGTTAGCTGTTGTAAAGGAGGAACACTTTTACAAGTACGTGTACGGAAGAAGATTCCTGCTGAGAACTGGACCATGCAGCTCTCAAATGGCTCTTACAGTTCAAAAATCCTTTAGGGTCAAGTAGCACGTTGGATCGAGACTCCAAGAATCTGATTTCGAGATCGAACATCGAGCGGAACCAGCCATAAGAATGCAGATGCCTTGTCGCGAAGACCAGTCCAGATGATTGCCTCACATTGCCGACGAGCGAAGAGAAAGAAGCAACACTTTGTAGGGAAACCCCGGCAATGGATGACAACTGGAATGACAGCAAGATCCAGAAAGACCAAGAGAGAGACCCCGACCTTGGCTTAGGCCCTCAGCTGGAAGAAGGGCAACCGAGACCATCATGGCAGGAAGTCGCGTTACTCGCCGGCTGTTAAGTCCTATTAAGTACAATGGAACTCTCTATTCTGGACAATGGGATCCTGAAACGTGTGTTGGAGGCCGATATTGGTGGGGAAGACAGACGCCAAATAATTGTTCCCAGGAACAGAAGAGAGGAAGGCTGGGAAATCCATGATGGAGTCGCCGGAGGACATCTGGGAGGACGAAGACCCGCAGAAAGTAGGCAACGGTTTTACTGGCCAATTGTCGTTGACGTCCCGGACTGGTGCAGGAAGTGCCTGTATGCGCTGCTAGCAATGGACCTCGAATACGACCCAAGGCCCCGATGCGTCAGTACAACGTAGGCAGCCCGTTCGGGGAGAATCGCCATTGACATCGCCGGCCCGTTTCCCCTATCCGACCACGGGAATAAATACATCCCTTTTGGCAATGGACTACTTCAGTAAGTGGCGGAAGCCCATGCCCTGCCCAACCAGGAAGCCATCACCGTCGCCGACGTCTTGGGAAAGAGTGGATATGTCGATTCGGTATTCCAATGGAGCTGCACTCGGGTCAAGGCAGAAATTTCCGAATCCAACCTTTCCAAGAAATATGTCTACTGCTGAACATCCGAAAAACAAGAACCACGGCCCTACATCCGCAGTCCGATGGAATGGTGGAACGATGAACAGGACGATCAACCGCCACTTGTCCGGTTGTTCCCGACCATCAAAGAGACTGGGACCAGTATCTTTATTTGTTCCTGATGGCCTATCGATCCGCAGTACAGAGCCCAAACCCGGGCAAACTCCTGCTAGTATTTATAATGGGCCGAGAACTGCGACTGCCTTGTGACCTGAAGTTTGGGATACCGCCAGGACAAGACACTGCGGAGAGGACTACGCAGCAAACTTCGGCAGAGAATGGACGACATCCACGAACGAGTCCGGTTGAACATCCAGAGTGCCAGCGATAAAATGAAGAAGACCTATGACATCAAGGCCGACGCAGGAGGATTTAAGGTTGATGACCTGGTTTGGCTGTACAACCCCAAACGTCGTCGTGGACTATCACCAAAGTTGCGGAACTCGTGGGGAAAGGGCCCCCATAAAATCGTGAAAAGGATAACGACCTTGTGTACCGAATCCATAAGCCACCGAGGGAAACCAAGGGTCGTCCATTTCAACAGGTTGCCCCTTACGCTGGAAACCATGACCAAGTTCGCACCCCAAGCCACCGGAGAATGATATGACGTTCGAGAAGTTTATGTCCTTGTATTCAAAAAGGGCAGAAAGTCTCATGGGGTTACTAGGAGGAGTCACGAGACCTTTTCGAAGTGCCTGCTGACTACGCACTAGCGCACTGTGTGGCAGAAGATCTTCGAATGTCCAGGGGCATCGCCGTAGTGTTCTCCAAGAAATTTGGTCAACTCCAAACACTGCGGGAACAGAATCCAGAAGTTGGTGGGGTACTACAGTTGAAGAAAGGCCAGAGAAACATCTACTACCTAGTTACCAAGAGGCATTCCCAAGATAAACCGGTCCTATGAAGATGTTGAAGAGTCTCACCAAACTAAGAGATACTATGGTGGACCAGAATCTGGTGGATCTAGCAATTCCAAAATTGTCCTGTGGTATTGATGGTGGACTGGAGAGTCCTAAGAAGTATGCTGGAGGCGATATTCAGATCCAGCGGCGTCAAGATTTTGGTTTGCTGTAACCCTCTTCCACGACCGATCATGAAGACCGTGGAGTGTTACTTCCATCGAACTTCACGGTCAGATATGGGGAGTCATGCAGATATCGTCACACTCCAAGGATGAAATTTGGACGAAATGTCTTTAAGAAGGGGCAAGTGTAACGAACCTAGGCCGGACCGCTCGCCTCGCGTGTTGCTCGCGACAGCGATGAGATCATCCGGAGATATTCGAGAATCCATCCAGTCGCTCTTCCTGAGAGCAACGGTCGATATTGGAAACGATTGAACATGCTGGATCGCCAACTGCCGGAATTCGAAAGATCGAGAATGCTGTATCGGAGATAAATAGGCGACTCAAGTGGAGTCGGACAGTCTGAACGAGCCCATACGATCGAGCTATTCAGTAGCGTAGTAATATAATTAAGTTGTAGATTAAGTGTTAAATAAATTAGTTAAACCAAGTTAAGTTTATTTACGTTACAGTACCATCACCAACTGTACTTTTGATAAATAAATAAGTGTTTCTTGTGTTGAGTTATAAAAAAATTTGTCAAAAAATTTCCCGCCGAATATCCCTCGGACATTGACAAATGCCTCATAATTTATTGACATATTTCTCAAGCTCGCTGCTTGGTAACAGCCGTCAGCCTTCGGCTTCGGGCTGTAACCAAGGAACGAGCTTTCGATTGTCATAAAATTATCTCGTCTATTATCAATGTCCTAGGGATATTACTACTGATAATTGAATTCATAAGGAACTCATGCCTATTCTTGAAAATGTAAACCGACAATTCAAATATATGCACACAAACAAAAGTTATAACCTTAAACTGTCTGAATAGATTCCTACAAGAAAAAGTTCTGTTAACTCCAGCTATCATTCTCAAACTCCGTTTCTGTACTATAAAAACATCTGATGCCAATGTAGAGTTACCCCACAGGCATATGCCATATCTCAGCCAAGATTCAACCTGGGAGTGATATTATTAAAGTAGTTGTTCTTCCATGAAAAAATCACTAATATTTCTGAATTTACTCTACTTATTCTACTAGTTCACAGTGTTTTCTCCAATTTAAGCGTGCATCTAGAGTAATTCCTGAAAATTTTGTTTTTCCTGAATTTTCGAGTATTTGGTTTTGTATGTTAATTTGGATATCAGGACATTGTTTTTGGCGATTGTGGAATCTTATCAATAGTGTCTTACCGCCGTTGAGGCATAAATAATCCGTTCCACACCAATTCTTAACTGACTGTAAAGTATTTATGCACTTATCAGCCAGAACACCTTCTGACTTCTCTGACACGATCAGTGCAGTATCGTCCGCATATATCGGCAGGAAAGTATCTCTCAAAACTGAGTCCATTTCATTAATGTACAACAAAAACAGTACTGGACCCAACACCGATCCTTGAGGCACGCCCATGGAAATGTTTGCATATTTAGAGTGGTATCTATCTATTGATGTACCACTATTATGAGTTATACTCACATACTGTTGTCTGCTTTCCAAAAACGATTGAATCAAATCATATGCTATCCCTCTTATTCCATATGAATACGGTTCTGATAATAGATTTCTGTGGTTGACACAATCGAAAGTCCTGCTGAGATCGCAGAAGATGCCCACAGGGCATTTTCCTGCTTCTATGAATTCAACCAAACGCTCAATAAAATGAATCACCGCTGTGTTTGATGATTTGTCCAAGCGGAAACCATGTTGCTGGTCACTAATAATTTTATGTTCACTCAAGAACTTTATTAGCCTATCCAAATAGGAATATTCAAATTATTTAGAGAAACTGGAAGTTATTGTCACAGGTCTATAATTTTCCAGTTTTTCTAGGTCCTGCTTTTTAGGTATTGGAATAACTTCCCCAATTTTCAGTTTTTTGTGAAATATCCTGTTACGCTTGACAGATTTATCAAGTGCGTCCAAGGCTCTATTCTAATAGGGATACATTTTTTTATAAGGAAAGATGGAACCTCATCATGACCAGATGAGTGTTTATTCTTGAGTTTATGACCGATAGCGAAAGTACTCCTTCTGGACTGAAAGGATTCAGAAATATGGAGTGCCGAAGGATATATATGAGACCCCTCTCCCTCACATTGTCATCAGTTATAATATTATTCACAATTTCGAGTGGATTCAATGAAAAAAAAATTGAATAGATTTGTAACGGTCACAGGATCGTCGTACATGATAGATGGCTCATTGTTGCTATTATGTAATGAGACTTAGTTTCGAGGAATCGATCGATGAACAAACTTTGGGATCATAAGATTAACCCATTGATTTAAAAAGACCTCAAATATCCCGGAATATTGATATACATCATTCGACTCCAAATACTCAGCAAACTGATCACTTCGTCTGCGGACACAAAATTGAGAAATTTCCCCACCCTCATTCAGAATAGAATGTTTGAATGAACTGAAAATTATACTTGTTGAGAATTCCTACCCTATTCAATAATTACTAAAATTTTGATCTGTACCCCCGCATACGACATAACACGAATAACAAACTCAACCAATAATGACTCGGAAAATCGAACATATCACAGAAGTCTACCTTATATTCAAGAATTAACCCCAAAATTTATTGTTGTTCTTAAAAACGAAAAAAATAAAATAACAAAAACAAACAAAAAACCCATTTCTCATCTCCATTCTAAATTGAATACACCTTTATCAAACCTAACGAAATTCCATGTCATGATTGTGAAAAAGTTTATGTTGGTCAAACTTAACAATTACTGAAATATCGAATTACAGATCACAAAATTGATTGTAGGAGAAATATAAGAACATGTGCTTCAGCACATCATGTAGTAGATGAAGGACATCGTATTGATAAATTGGTAATTTTGAAAGTATTGGATGTTGAAAGTGATTTTACAAAAATACGTTTTCCAAAAATGGTTCATATAAATGAAAGAAAAACAAATGTTATAAATGAAAGAACTTATATTAGTAATTTTCAAGGAGAATGGTTATTTGATTTTGATTTGTGGATAATATACGTGTGAATAGTACTCAATTCACACTTATATTCTCCACAAATCAAAATCAGATAGCCATTCTCCTTGAAAATCTATTTAAATATACATACTGTTGAATAAGCCAGTCATTTGTCACTTTGATTTTTTTTTATGTCACTTTATGGTTTTTCTCGATACCAATGTATTTATAATTTCATGTTTAGTGAGTATTTTTTCCGTAATTAGGTAATACAATTAATATTTTTAATTACTAATTTTGTAGATCGCCTTGAGAAAGAAAATAAACACTTTCGGAAGCTCGGCTTAAAAATGGAGAATTCATGGGTTTTTGTGTTTGTAACAATCTGAGAATGCAAATCTTTTAATCAAGGAAATTTGTACTATTTTTCTAGATATATATATTTTTGGTAGGAAAATCCAGAATTACGATACCATTCTTATTAAAGAAATATGAATCATTTATATTCTAGATATTTTTTTGTATGGCAAAATCATTGATTGACCAATTGAACATTTTTGCTAACGAAAAAAATATTTGATGAACTCAGTAATTTGAAGCAAACTTGATTACTTATAAACCCTTTTTTTTCAAAAAAATACTTCGGGGTAAACATTAAAAATTAATTCTTCAGATAAATGGAATTTGTGGAACGGAAAATTCTTTTCAACAAATATTTCTTGGTTTTTCTTGATACATTATGTGATTTTAATCAGTGAGTTCATTGAAAATACTTTGACGAACCAACCGTGGATGAGGTGAATGAGTTGTCTACAAAATTATTTAGATAATTTTCGAATAAAAGCGTGTTGTTCCATAAAAATATAATGTTTTCGATATAGTATTCTACTTCATTTCCCGAATGTTGGAAAAATTATCGGTAATAGAAGTAAAAGCATATGACTTTTCATTGCCAATCATATAATTACCAAGAAATTGATGCAACCCCACCCTGTTCCACTTTTGGAGAATGGTCGAATAACATCCTCAGTTTTCACTACTTGTTCTCGAATCTGTGTCATCGATAACTTATGATTAGTAATCGGTGAGGAATCTTCATTGAAATAACGGATATGTCGAAGATTTTCGAAGAACTCTGTTTGCGTTTCTACTGACGCAGTGATGGAGAAATCCTCACACGTTGAGTCGAATACTGTATGAATGATTCCAATCTGGGAATACTGGTATATATTTGTGAATGAGGTAATTGGGGCTGTCGATTCTAGTAATCTATGTGGATGAATTATAGACAATTTATTACCCATGGAAAAAAGATGTAGGGGAGACTGTTGTACCTTGGATCACAGTTTACTTTTATATTTTTTTAGAAGCCAGTTTTGAAATATAGAAATGGAAAGAGTTTCTCCTGATATCACCATACAATATGTATTTTTTGTGAATTTAAATATCACATAGTTATAGAAAAAAAAAAAAAAATTTATTGATACCTATGTGATCAATGGTAAAAGACCATGGATCACGCCCTAGTGTACCTTGGATCATCAACTTCTTGTACCTGAAAGGTAGATAATATGTATTAAAAACAACATTTTTATACAGAAATTACATTATATTGTTTCATTACAAGAAGAAATGAGATTTTATTAGAGTATAACCTATTATTTATTTGTATACATATGTACAAAAAGTTACAATATGAAATTTATAACTTAAAATTAATATGTACAAAATAGGTATGTAAATTTGATTTTACCCAATATTAGTTAAATTTTAACAATAATAGTTAACGTTGAAGCTAGAAAAGCCCACTAGGAACCACAACTGTCCATCAGTTCTAGCTGATCCAAGGTACATGATGTTGCGTTTTTACAAACTTATCTTCCTCAGTATTCTGGGTTATACTTAAAACTGAAATATGGTATAACAAATTACTCACCAATGGGCAGTAATTCAGGTGGAATATGATTTAAATCACAAAACACAATCGTCAACTTGTGAACAAATAAACAGTAGAAACAAAATTTTTGGGCTAAATATAAATATTTATATATTACTCGGAAACAATAGCACATGGACGCTTGCTTGCACTCTACTGAGTGAACATTGTCTTGGTATAGTTCTGTTAGAGCATTTGTTAGATGCTCCAGAGTGGCAAAAATTCAAACCAGACATACGTAGTTTGTCTGTTTTCTCAGAGGTTATACACTTGTGTTTGGAGTTTTTCTTGAAATATTTCCAATTGGTATTATTTTACAGTTTTTTTGTGTAGTGTTATTCATTTAAAGACTCTAGTGAAGTGGTGTGTTTGAATCTTAAGACAATATCATTTGCGAAAACTCACTTCGAAGGAGACAAAGTATGTTCTTAATAGCTTGCAAAAAAACCTTTTTCGAAGTTTCTGGACAGCTTAGTGAAGTCATCGGGAATTATTGTTATGAATTATTTTGAAGAAATGTTACGCACCATTTGTGAATGTTCGAATTGAAAATAAAACTAACAAAAACAGTATTTTTAATTTAATCTAAAACAAACAAGATGGTGTGGAAATGTGTCCTTATCACCTAGATGTACATATATAGTCACTATTTTTCCATACTGTATGAATAATCTTCGGTGTGTTGAATATTATCTCTTTTTTCTCTTCTTAACTCCCTTTTTTTTCTCAACTCTCTTTGAAGGTTCTCTTTTTTACTTTCGTTCTTGGCCACACACGATACAGGAACATTTTGGGGAGGAACTGTATTCTTCTTCAAAACC
>JAFIRS010008904.1:0-13648 GCA_018342105.1 Gonioctena quinquepunctata | reverse complement strand
TGGTGGAATTTCAAAGGGGTAACCTCTACTCAATTACTTTATTTGGGGTGTTTTCCTCTAGTTTTCTTCGAATTTTTTTTTGAATTATAAAAAATAATTTTATGAAAATAATATTTAACATTAATTTCGAAATGGGCCTGGGGGATTTCGACGACCCCCCCAAAAGGACGTTTTAACAAATGTAAAACCCTTTTTTCACCAACACAACCACCAACGCCAAAAAGTGGCTTTTTTTTATTTCAACAGCATCATCATCTTATATATTACCCAAATCCCCAGGGGGTTAACGTATGGTCCCTACCCTAATTTATTTATTTATTTATTTAAAGTTCTAATAATACATAATCAGATCTATATTTAAAAGAAAGAAAAAAAAATTGAAGAAAAAATTTTTGATAAACCCCATTGGGCAAAAATCATAAGGCTGTATAACATTAATATCAATAAAATTTTAGGTTTTGCCTTTTACTGGTCCCATAAGGGGGAACACTTGTTTGTGCATTTGAACGATTTTGAGCTAAAATAATTTTTTCTGAGCCAATGTTGATGGAAAAAACCCAATAAATTTCCCAGGGTAAAATACTTAAAAAATATATTTATATATATATATATATATATAAAATTTATAACTATAGGTGAACTAATTACTGATCAATATTGTTTCCAAATTTTGAATTTGGGATAGTGGTTACATATATATTCTCTCGACTTACATGAAAATAATCAAACATTTTTCAGTTCCTAATATCAGATGGTAAGAGGTTGAACTTTTTTGGTAAAATATGGGTTTAAAAAATCTTTGACTGATTTTTTTTTAATGAGGATTCTTAGGTGGTTTTACATGCTTTTCTTGTTGTTTTTACACTATCATTCGGGAAGTGACTTTTGGATTGGGGTTTTTACAAACATTGAGAAAAAAAAGGGATCTTATTTGAGTATTTAATTTGGGAGTACAGTTGTGTGGGGGGGGGCCCTTTTTTTCTTCCTGTGAAAAATTTTCAAATTTTTTTTGAACAAATTTAACATTTGTGGGGGAATTTTGGAGTCCCCCCCAAACTAGTATACCATATTAACGTATTCGCTAGTCCTTATATATGATTGTAGCAGTTTTTTGGGGAGAAATTCTCTACTGAAAAAATTTATATTTTAAATTTTCCTTATTTTCTTTGATAGATTCAATGTGATTCTCCCCAATTTTTCCATCATTCACCCAAGACTTTTTTTCATGTTTCTCTTTTGTTTTCTTCCTCTATTCCACAATTTTAATGAAATCGGTGGGCATTTACTTATTAAAAAAAGGTAGGTAGTGATTTTATTGCATTCAGGGTTGATCGTTTTTAAACCATTTTTTTACTGCTCTCATTCCATTTTTTTTTTTTTTTTTCCGGGGGGCCGGTATTACACTGAATATAAAACAGTGTCGTCCTAAATTGTTTTTGGCATTAACTTTTAAATTGCAAAAAGTTAATATAAGGCCAAAAATAGTATGGGCCCCGGGACAGTACCTTGAGGTCACCAATTTGTACAGCCCTTGGGTTTGTTAAGGAGCCTTTATTTTTACTTGTTTTTTTTTCCCAGGTAATTTGAAAGACATTAAACTTCCCCCAAATTTCCATATTGTAGTACCACGTGGTTTTATGGGTTTAAATTATCAAAAGGGTTTTTCCAGATCTAAAAAAAAACTGCAATGGTTTTATTTTCTTCCAGTTTTTTGATTTTTTCATACTTGGGCATTGCGCTTTAGTTATTCCCCCTTTTAAAAACCCAAAATTTACATTTGTGTAGTATTTTATTTGTATTGAAAAGTTCCAACCGCTCTTTTAAGCATTTTGAAAAGTTTGCGGTTTTTGTCCCCTAATGGGTCTATAGTTAGAAATGTCAGATTTTTTTTTACTTTTTGGGAAAATTTTTTTATGTTTATTTTAAATTTTTTTGGGGGACTATACCTGTTTGAAGATGGGAATGATGGTACAGAGGTGTTTAGTCTTTTACGGGAGACTTGATGGTTTAACTGTAATTCCCTCCTTTTCCCCCAAACTATTTCTTTTTTGGGGAGAATATGTGGTTTTAATCCACCGGTGGGTGGAGAAACATTAATTAGGTTGAAATAATTTTGTTCGGTGAAATTTGTAGGGCCCCTATATTATTTATATCTATTCCCATATTTAGAAATAATTTTTGCAGTATTGGTTGTTCGTCATCCCCAAAAAGTGTTACCTGGTTAACAATATAAAATTTTCCGATTTGTTTGTTTCGGGGGGCCGGTTTTTTTAAATTTTTTCAGTCATTTCTTTTTTTTGTATCGATTCGCTAGTAAAATATTTTTCTTTTTTAAAAAAATTATTCAATTTACCTATAAGTTTTTTATTTACTTAGTTGGGGGGAGGTTTAATAACAGATTTTTTCTCTATTCGATTTTACGTTATAAAACCTATATAGTTATCGGTTTTAATTTACCCTTTTTTTTAAAAATATTTTTGGGTTTTTGGGTTTCAGGGTGTTTTTAAATTTTTTTTTGGAATATTTGTGGGAATTTTTGGGGGGTTTAAAACTGCTGTCCATGTTTTATTTGATGGTACTTTTTGTTTATTTGGTCAATTTTGTTATATGGTGAGTAGTTTTTTTTTATCTATATACGGGTTTGTTTTGAATAATCAATATTACTGGAAATGATCTGTTATGTTGCAGTTTAGAATTAAGATTGAAAATTTTATTTATTATTTATTTTTTTTTTTTGTTTTTTAAAAAAATATTCTATACATGCAGTTCCTTTTTCTGGGGTTTATTTAGTATGGCTCAAATCTGTTTCAAAATACCTGATATTTGTTGGTGTTTACATTATTTTCATTAAAATATCAACATTAATGTCTCCCAAAAAAAATTCAAATTTATTTTTGGTTTTGTTCTAAATACCACAACCTCCTCAATGAATGAAAAAGGTTTTTGGGTTCTCATAAAGACAATACGTATTTTCAAATGATTTATTGAGATTCATTATACATAATGTTACCGATATGATAATTTAAGTTATCACTATAGTCAATATAGATTTAATTGTAAAATACCATCATTTCTTTGAAATCCCCCCACCCTTATTATGGGTGTATAATGAGGGGTATTCAAGTTTTTCATAAACATTCTGAAAACATTTATAAGAATAAAAATATCGCTTTGATTTTATAGGTTTCAATTGTTCTAAAATTCATTGGGGAAATTTTTGTTTGCACTTCATTTGTTGCAAAAACTCAAGATTTTTTGGGGTTTTTGGGCTGATTGGGATCAATGAAAAGTCCCCTGTTATCTTTTTTAACTAAATCTAGATTCTCTAAAACAATATCCGTATCCGTTAAAACCATTATGTACAATATTCTGTTTTATTTTCAAAAACATGATCTTGTATTTCAGGTTGGAATTTTGATCCGTTTGGGGGGCGTATGTGAGTCGTTTTGTAGGTTTTATTGGATTCAACACAAATTGTTGCAACATTTAGTCTGTTTTTTGGGGATTCTTTTTTCTTGTGTTGCGCTCATAAAAGGGCAAACTAGTTTATTTGCATTGTTGCTTTTTGTGGTAGAACCTTGAATGATAACAACGGGGGAAAATAGGGGGCTTCTTACTGGAAAGGGGTTCCCATCCAATAAAAAATTTTCTTTTAAAATCAATTTGTAAAAGGTGGCATTTACCCTAAATTTTTCCCCCGGCCATTCTTTCCCTTTTTCATATTTACTTTGAAATCGGTGATCATTTTTGTTCAGAATACAGCTTTTAATTTTATCTGTAGTTAAATTTTTAAAATTTGTTATCTTTACTTTGGTTTTCCCCATTTGAGTGAGTTGAAATCGTACAACTCCCCGTTGTTTTGGGTTCGTTCCAAAATGTCACCCCTTTTTTTTTCATTTATTGTTTTTTTGTGTTAGATGATCTCATTTTGCTTATCCTTTTTCAGGGGGGGGATTGATATTCGATTTACGTCCTCATTGTTTGGGGTTTGTTTTTTTTAGGTTTGATTATGATTTCTTTGGGGACTTTGCTGTTTTGTTTTTTGTGCACTGTTGTTTTGGTTACATCTAGATAGGATGGTTTTTTAGGGGGATTTTTTCTTAAATTCAAAATTTTTTTTGAGTAATTTAATGAATTTTATTTGTTTTTTTCTTCCCCTTTTCTTTTAAAATTTTTAAGATTTACAAAATCATTTTTTCTGCATTTACTGCAATGAAATTTTATTAGACGTTTTTTAAGAGGTGGCATTTAATTTCTGGAGGGTCCAGATTCTAAAAAAATTCCCGCAGGGTGCTGGGAACAGGGATATTTATTTTCTTTTTCGGTTGTTTATTATTTTGCATATGGGACATTCCATACTTTTAGAATTTGTTCTTCTTTTGAAAGTTCCTAATTTTGCTGGACTATTCATTGCGTACTTGCCTTGGGTTTTAAAAAATTTTTACATTTTTTTTTATCCAGGAAGTTTCGAGCAATATTGAACAGTTTTTTTTTTTCAAATTACAAAAATTTTTAAAATTATTTTTCAACAAAAAATTTTTTGAAAGTTAGATCACATATAAGGTACTAAAAAAATTACAATTTTAAAATTCACTTTTTGTTCTTTTTTGGGGGAATGTTTAGGGAATGAAACATAAAACAATCAACTGGTAACTGGGGGTAATGTTAACTTAAAAATCTTATTAAATTTAAATTTTTCAGGTAAAGAACCGAACGATAAGGATACTCCCCCAATCAATCTCAATCATCCTCGAAAAAAACAAAGATGTATGCCATCCCTAGCTGGAATATGCTGTTTGGCCCTCCGGCCGGGAATATGTGTTTGGCCATCCGTAGGAATATGCTGTTTGGCCCCTAGGGGAAATTGGTTTTTTGAGAAAAAAAAACTATATGAAAAGAAACTTGGTAAGTTTACGAAAGGGAAAAAAAACAAAAAGATATGATAGGATAGATGGGGTCGAAAAGGGAAAAGGGAAAAGGAAGGAAACGAAAGAAACAGACGTCGCTACGATACGATAGGATCATAGGATAAATCGAAAAGAAAAGGCGATGGTTACGAAACTGGTTCATAAAATAGCCCATCGTTGATTGTGATAGATTGATTAAACGGGCAGGCGGTCGTTTTTGGTCGGGAAATTTTAAAGGGGGAACCCCGCAATTGCAATTACAATCTTTTTTTCGGGTTTTCCTCAGATTCCATTGAACTTTTTCGAATTATTCAAAAAAATTTTTTATGAAAATAATTTTCATTAATTTTTGAAATGGGGCCTGGCATTTCCCACCGACCCAAAAGGGGGAACAAATGTACCAACCATATTTATCACCAACACAACCACCAACACCTCAAAAGAGGTTTTTTCACTTTATTTCAACAGCATCATACATCTTATATGGCACTTCATGCCCAAATACCCCAGAGGGTTAACAGTAATGGTCCCTATCCTAATTGGGTATAATGTTAACTTAGAACTACTTACTTAAAATTTCAAATTTTTTCAGGTAACAGAACCGAACAGATAGGGATACTCCTCAATCAATCTCAATCATCCTCGAAAGTGACAATAGATGTATGCCATCCTGGCGGAGAATATAGCTGTTTGGCCATCCGTAGCCGGGAATATAGCTGTTTGGCCATCCGTAGGAATATATGTGTTCGGCCTCCGTAGCCGGGAATATAGTTGTTTTTCAAGGAAAACGAAGTATAGTGAAAAAAACTCAGGTAAGTTTTAACGAAACGAACGAAACGAAACAAAACGATACGAAATGATATGATAGGATACGGTACGAAACGATACAAAACGAAAGGAAACGATACTATACGATACGATGTATACGATAGGATACGATAGGATAATAATAATAATAATATTAATTTATTTCATCATTTAAATGCACACAGGTTACATAAATGATTAAAAAAGTCAAAATTACAGTTACATTGGGAAAGGATAAGTTAACAATTACATGTATATATAAAATACTAACTAAATAGTTCACACACTTAAAAAAATATATATTATCTCCTAATGAAATTATTTAATAAGTAATAACACTTTCTGATTAGGAATCTTTTTAGCTTTGATTTGAAAATATGAACATTGGGGGATGATTTTATATGTATATCAAGTATATTGTAAAACTTACAACCAGTACAATAGAAGTTTATTTGGTACAGCGATGTGCGATGATAATCAGGTTGTAAGAGATTTCTGTGACGGGTGTTATAACAGTGAGTGTTATCTATTGCAAACTTATGTTTATTCTTATAGATGTAAGTGCAAGCTTCCAGTATATATAAACGATAGGATTCAATAGGATACGAAAGGAAACAAAAGGAAACGAGAGGAAACGAGACGATACGAAATGATACGATACGAAACGATACGATAGGATACGATACGAAAGGAAATGAGACTGCGCTTTTGTCCGTTCAAACATGGAATACGCGTCTGTGGTATGGAACCCTTACTATCAGACTTATATCAACATGTTGGAAACTGTTCAACATAAATTTTTAATATCTTCTGCATACAAACTAGGAATTCAGGGGAACAACTATGACTATGATTACGCAGACATATGTTCTTTATTAAAAATAACTACTCTTGAGAACAGGAGAATAGAAACCGACTTATGTTTTCTGTTCAAGTTGCTAGCAGGTGATGTTTGTTCTCCAGATCTCCTATCTCATATTGAGTTTAAAACTAATAATTCTGGCACTAGATCTAATGATACCTTTCATATCAAACATCATTACAGTAACTACGGACTCCACAGCCCTCTAACAAGAATGGTAAGGAATGCGAATGATAGATTTGAACTACTTCCATACCATTTTCTACTTTCAGACGTGACCTAAAACAAACACTTGGCTCAATAATACTAGATGAATGTATAGAACTTACTGCTCATCATAAAAAGATTATAATTGTCTGCTGAGTAGTGGTTGTATATTTTTTCGTTCTTTTATACGTATGACCACAATTTTTAAATTAGGGCATTCATATTCTGCAAAGTGAAAGTTTTTGTGGATATATATAGTAACCCAAAATTTTTAAACTTTTTTGTCTATTTTTTTGTATATTGTATTGTGTTGTATGGTATTTTGTATTGTATTTTGTATAGTAGGTGTAAGGTATATGTAATTGTACTGGGTGTAATGGTTATTACCGTAAATAAATAAATATATACGAAACGATACGATAGGATACGATACAATACGATAGAATACGATAGGATACGATACGATAGGATACGATATCATACGATACGAGACCGAGACGAGGCGGCTCGCCATTGGTCGGAATTTCAAAAGGGGCGTAACCCTGCAATTCTCAATTACAATACTTTATTTCGAGTGTTTTCACTCTAGATTTCATTCGAACTTTTTTTCGAATTATACAAAATATATTTTATGAAAAATAATATTCAACATTAATTTGCTGAAATGGGCCAAATGCGGCATTTCACGACACGACCCCCTCCAAAAAGGACGCTTAACAAATGTACCAACCATATTTATCACCAACACAACCACCAACGCCTTAAAAGGTTTTTTTTTTCACTTTATTTCAACAGCATCATACATCTTATATGGCACTTCATGCCCAAATACCCCAGAGGGTTAACAGTAATTGGTCCCTATCCTAATTGGGTATAATGTTAACTTAAAACTACTTACTTAAAATTTCACATTTTTTCAGGTAACAGAACCGAACAGATAAGGATACTCCTCAATCAATATCAATCATCCTCGAAAAGTGACAATAGATGTATGCCATCCGTAGCGGGGAATATAGCTGTTTGGCCATCCGTAGCCGGGAATATAGCTGTTTGGCCATCCGTAGCCGGGAATATAGCTGTTCGGCCTTCCGTAGCCGGGAATATAGTTGTTTTTTAAGGAAAACGAACTATAGTGAAAAAAAAACCTAGGTAAGTTTTAACGAAATGGAACGAAAAGAAACGAAACAAAACGATACTGAACGAAACGTAGGATGATAGGATACGATAGGATACGATACGAAACGATACAAAAAAAACGAAAGGAAACGAAAGGAAACGACTACATGATAGGATAATAGATAATAATAATAATAATATTTATTTATTTCATCATTTAAATGCACACAGGTTACATTAATGATTAAAAGTCAAATTACAGTTACATTGGAAAGGATAAGTTAACAATTACATGTATATATAAAAATACTAACTCAATAGTTCACACACGTTAAAAAAATATATATTATCACCAAAAGAAATCATCTAATAAGTAACAACACTTTCTGATTAGGAATTTTGTTAGCTTTGATTTGAAAATATGAACATTGGGGGATGATTTTATATGTATATCAAGTATATTGTAAAACTTACAACCAGTACAATAGAAGTTTCTTTGGTACAGCGATGTGCGATGATAATCAGCTTGTAAGAGATTTCTGTGCGGGTGTTATAACAGTGAGTGTTATCTATTGCAAACTTATGTTCATTCTCATAGATGTAAGTGCAAGCTTCCAGTATATATAAACGATAGGATACGATAGGATCAGTCGATAGGATATGATAGGATCGATGGATCGATAGGATTCGATAGGATACGAAACGAAAGGAAACGAAAAGAAACAAAAGGAAACGAGACGATAAGAAACCATACGATACGATAGGATACGATGGGATACGATAGGATACGATAGCATACAATAGGATACGATACGAAAGGAAACAAGACGATACGAAAAGATACGATACGATTGCATACGATAGGATACGATACGATAGAATACGATACGATAGGATACGATACGATACCGAGACGAGGCGGCGTGCCATTGGTCGGAATTTCAAAAGGGGCGTAACCCTGCAATACTCAATTACAATACTTTATTTCGAGTGTTTTCACTCTAGATTTCATTCGAACTTTTTTTCGAATTATACAAAATATATTTCATGAAAAATAATATTTAACATTAATTTGCTGAAATGGGCCAAATGCGGGATTTCACGACACGACCCCCTCCAAAAAGGACGCTTAACGAATGTACCAACCATATTTATCACCAACACAACCACCAACGCCTTAAAAGTGGCTTTTTTTTCCCTTTATTTCAACAGCATCATACATCTCATATGGCACTTCACGCCCAAATACCCCAGAGGGTTAACAGTAATTGGTCCCTATCCTAATTGGGTATAATGTTAACTTAAAACTACTTACTTAAAATTTCAAATTTTTTCAGGTAACAGAACCGAACAGATAAGGATACTCCTCAATCAATCTCAATCATCCTCGAAGAGTAACAATAGATGTATGCCATCCGTATGCCAACCGTAGCCGGGAATATAGCTGTTTGGCCATCCGTAGCCGGGAATATAGCTGTTTGGCCATCCGTAGCCGGGAATATAGCTGTTTGGCCATCCGTAGCTGGGAATATAGCTGTTTGGCCTTCCGTAGCCGGAAATATAGTTGTTTTTTAAGAAAAACGAATTATAGTGAAAAAAAAACTTGGGTAAGTTCTAACGAAACGGAACGAAACGAAACAAAACAAAAGATACGAAACGATATGATAGGATACGATACGAAACGAAAGGAAACTATACGAAACGAAAGGAAACGATACAATAGGATACGATAGGATAATAATAATAATATTCATTTATTTCATCATTTAAATGCACACAGGTTACATAGATGATTAAAAACGTCAAAATTACAGTTACATTGGGAAAGGATAAGTTAACAATTACATGTATATATAAAAATACTAACTAAATAGTTCACACACGTTAAAAAAAATATATATTATCACAAAAAGAAATCATCTAATAAGTAACAACACTTTCTGATTAGGAATTTTGTTAGCTTTGATTTGGAAATATGAACATTGGGGGATGATTCTATATGTATATCGAGTATATTGTGAAACTTACAACCAGTACAATAGAAGTTTCTTTGGTACAGCGATGTGCGATGATAATCAGGTTGTAAGAGATTTCTGTGACGGGTGTTATAACAGTGAGTGTTATCTATTGCCATCTTATGTTCATTCCTATAGATGTAAGTGCAAGCTTCCAGTATATATAAACGATAGGATACGATAGGATTCAATAGGATACGATAGAAAGGAAACAAAGGAATATAAACGATAGGATAGATAGGATTCATAGGATACGATACGAAAGGAAACGAGACGATAGGAAACGATACGATAGGATCGATAGGATCGGATACAATCGATAGAATACGATACGATCTGATACGATAGGATACGATAGATACGATATCATCGATACGATCATACATAGATAGGATACGATGCGATGCGATACGATATACGATGCACAATGATAGGATACGATCGAGACGAGACGGGCGGCTCGCCATTGGTCAGAATTTCAAAGGAACCCTGATCTCAATTACAATACTTTATTTCGAGTGTTTTCACTCTAGATTTCATTCGAACTTTTTTTCGAATTATACAAAATATATTTTATGAAAAATAATATTTAACATTAATTTGCAGAAATCGGCCAAATGCGGCATTTCACGACACGACTCCCTCCAAAAAGGACGCCTAACTTTGTTTGTTTATTGTGTTACTACATTTCTTCAAATGTTTACACTTGTCAAAAATCTAAAAATAAGGATAAAGCTATGTACATACTATGAATAAATATATATATATATAAGGTAGAAGATCACAGATGAAGATAAAAATATGTAAATAACCATGAAATAAATTAAATTGTATACTGCGGACAGAAAACGTATACATACATAAATACACATATACATACAATTTTGGAATTTGGAAACTATAAATCAATTGTCGCAGTATTTATAAACTCTTGAATGGAGTAGAAACATTTTTTGATTAAATATTGTTTTAATCTGCTCTTGAATATTTTTATATTCAATATTTTCATATCATCAGGTAGTTTGTTGAAGAAATTTGGGCCATAATAGTTAACACCTTGTTGTGATTTTTGGAGTCGGATTGCAGGAATAACAATATTACTTCTATTTCTTGTATTATAGTCATGAGACTCACTGTTTTGTTTATAGGTATCTACGCTCTTTACATAGACCAAACATTGATATATATACATGCTAGGTAGGGTAAGAAGATTATATTGAATAAATAATTCCCTACAGTGTGTCCTGGACCAACACCGGATATAATTGAATTGCTCGTTTTTGTAGCGTGAAAAGGTTTTTTATGTTGGTACTGTGACCCCAGATCAAAATTCCATATTGTAGGTGACTATTTATGAAAGCAAAATACGCCATTTTCATCATATTATGGGACACAGACATTCTCAATCTTCGTAGCAGAAACAGACTTGAGGAAAGTTTTTTTGATAAATTTTCAATATGCGAATTCCAAGTGAATTTGCTGTCAATATGAAATCCCAATAGTTTAACCGGATCTGTATTTGTGCTGTTCTGTCTAGTTGAAATAGTTATTTTTTGAGTTTTTTCCGCATTCATTTTCAGTTTAATCGACGAAAAGTATAGCTCAGCAGCTTTTTCTACAGCATTAGAAAGTCCATGAACAGTATTGATTTCCTTATCACAGCTTATGAAAGTAGCGTCATCGGCATAAAGAATTATATTACTATTATGTAACTGGCTGTTGATATCATTAATATATATTATAAAAAGTATTGGGCCCAGTATAGATCCTTGAGGGACACCATAATTAGTATTTTTTCTGTTTGGACTTTTGTCCATTTATATCAACAAATTGTCCCCTATTACATAAGTATGAATCAATAAATTCTAAAGCTTTACCACCAATTTTATAATATTTCAATTTCAAATTCATTAAATGATGGTCTACACAATCGAATGCTTTACTCAAGTCGCATAGGCTCACATCAGCATAATTTCCTTCTTCAATTGCCGCAGTTACTATTTCTACAAATTTAACCAGTGCAAGAGCTGTTGATTTTCCTTGCCTAAAACCGAATTGTTCAAGGGATAGTAGATTGTTTGTCTCGAAGTAATAAATTAACCGATTTTTTATTAGAGCTTCTATTATTTTTGATATAATTGGAACAAGTGATATTGGCCGGTAGTTAGATGTGTCTGTAATTTTTCCTTTCTTATATAAAGGTATAACTTTAGAACATTTGAGAATGTTAGGGAATACGCCCTGTCTGAAACATTCATTTATAAGATGAACTAATGGATTTACGATACTCTATTATGACCTTTAACAGACTGTTGCTCATACCAAACATATCCTGTGCATGTGATAGTTTTAAATTATTCACCACGTCTATTACTTCTTCTGCTGTGACAGGTTCAAAATATTCAGATGGACCTGGTTTACCATGTTTAAGGGTTCAAGCAGATGATTTGGTGTATTTGAATATGGAATGGTGTTGATAATACTTCCTGCAATATTAGCAAAGTACTCATTGAAGTCTTCTGCTGAGGGACATTCTGAAACTCTAGTTGATTGCTTGTTTACTGTTTTATTCTGATTTATAATCTGCCATGCTGCCTTTACTTTATTACTTGAATTCTCAATAAACTGTGTGTTTGCTGAAATTTTGCTTTCTTGATTTCTAATTTATAGTTTTTTCTAGTACTTTTAACCTGGTCCTTTAGTTCCTGACAGTTTGTCGATTTAGCAAGAACTTTCAGAGAATGAAGTTGTTCTCTCATATTGCGCAGATCATCATTGAACCATTTTATTTTGCTGCTTCCATTTCTGTTTGTTGGGACTTTTTTTATTGGAAAAGATGCCTCATAATACTGATTTATTCGGTGTATAAATGTTTCAAAGCTACTTTCAACATTATCTGGATCAGTTAAACTATTCCATTGTGTATTACATAACATGCTATTCAGTCTATCTTTCCCTCTTTTTGTGATTGGCCTAATTGTTTTCGTTTTTGTATCTTTAACTTTTACATTTATTGTTGTTTTGTATGAAAAGAGTTGACCGTAATGATCGGAAATGTTTAATTTTATTACCTTCGAGATGAAAAGCTCATCCCTGCACGATGTCAATATATTATCAATGCATGATTCTAATGTAGGAGATACTCTAGTTGGTTCATGTATTGTTGTTTTATAACCATGGCTAATAAGGATGTTTTCGAAATTTAATGTGTTATTATTTTTTATCAAAATATTAATATTAAAGTCCCCACAAATTAGTCCAACTTTACCTGTTCTGTCTATGAAATCCATAACTTCTATTAATACTTCAAAAAATGTTTCAATGTCTCCGTTAGGTCTTCTATATACACATAAAATGATCATGTCTAGATTGATAAGTTCAACTGCTGCAATTTCACAATGACATTGAATGGACATTTCGTTCAATTTATCTACAGGTTTCGAAAGTATCGTTTGTTTTACATATATTATAGAGCCTCCTCCTCTAACCTTTTCTCTGCAAAAAGCTGAGCCTACGTAAAAATCTCCAAACTGATACAAATTTATTTCAGATTCACACAACCAAGTTTCAGAGAAACACACTATGTCAAGATATTTGTTTTCATTTATATACAGTAAAAAGTCGTCATATTTGCTGTTTAATCTTTCCGCATTAATATGAAAAATGTTCAAATTTTTTTTTGTGTGATTGTGTATGATTATAACTAGTTCTCATTTCTGCGACAACTGTATTTT
>JAFIRS010008903.1:0-13666 GCA_018342105.1 Gonioctena quinquepunctata | reverse complement strand
CCACATTTTATAAGAGACATCCCCCCCCCATTTCCAGTAGATGGGAGTGAAGGTCAGTGCCGAACATAAAATTTAAAATTTACTCAGTTCCTCCTACCTCTCTGGGATGAATGCCCTCCTCGCTTAGGTACAAGGATTCATGAAGGTCATGACTACACAGAATATTATGCTTACACCACAACTTTAGTCAAGGTCAAACAAACATCGAGATCAAATCGGTTGCGAAACAATCCCAACATCAAAACTCAAGGTCAAATCTCAAAGTAAAACTTAATTTTGAATCTCAAGGTCAAACTCAAGGTCAAACTGAAGTCAATCTCAAAGTGACGAAACCCCATTCAAAACTCAATGACAAATCTCAACGTCAACAAGGTCAAAACAATTTTACACCTGCAACCATTCAAGGTCACGTGACGTCATAGTGGTGGGGGGAGAGCCAGAACCGGCTTAAATCTCCTACTGTTCTGGAATATTTTGAGAGTTGGAGTATGATACTACAATATTATTTTCTCATTTTGCGTTGAAATGCTGCGAAATAGGTGAGCAATACTTAAAAACATGACCGAAAACTGGCGAGTGCATGAAAGCGGCTCAGGAGTGGGGGTGGAGCATCAGACTCATGACATGCGCAGTGCGCCTGTATTAATATACATACGCTTTCCCGTGACTGCTGCTCTACCCCCACTACTCAGCCGCTTTCACGCCCTGTTTGCAAGTATTTTTCACCTATTTTGCAGTATTTCAACGAAAAATGAGAATATACATTTTGTAGTATATACTTCTACACTCGAATTTTTTTTCGAAAAATTGCAATCAGACCACCCATGACGCATCCAGGTCTGCAGAATAAACTGCATTCAAAAATTCAGATTGCAATTATGCCAAAACTAATAATACGACTAATAATCCGATCGAGTCGCGTTAGGGCTAATTCTTTGCATTTCAATTCTCTTCAATTCGTTCATAGAGAGTATCGAGATTGCTCCATTGGTTTTCAAGTTACAAGTCAAAAACGATAAAAAATGGTTTTAAATGTTTATAACAAACTAAGCAATGACAGTTGGGAGTGGGAAACATAACAGAATATAACTACGAACCGTCTTTCGTATGATGGCACAGTCGGTATCCTGGTAGTATTTTTGTCACAGAATCAATAGAGCAGAAATTCTCTATTGATTGGCCTATATAGGTATTTGTGAAAGTGATCTATCGCCTTTTCATCGCTACTAGTCTTTTTCTGGTGATACAGAAATTCATTTTGGCCTTAGACATCACTCTGCTGTAGTATTCGATTAGTTTTTCCTGACGATTTTGCACCTGTGATAGCACAGCTCGAAGCCCGGTATTCCTTGCACCTGTGTCTATCATGAACAGGCATTCTTGAAGGCGATATGCAGAGATAGGACTTGAACAAAGTGCTGCCTTGGAATTGTGGAAATCGCATTAGATATACTAGTGGAAGTTTATTTGATCTCCTGTCAACTCATATACACAGGCCGATAAAGCTCCCTCTCTCTCTCTCTCTCTCTCTCTTTCTCCCCTCGTGTTTCTCGTTTGGCCTCGACCTGTCTCGAAATTGCTTTCCATAACAAGACATTATACAGATACATCAGGCAAGTTTTTCACGTGAACATCTCGAAAGTCACTAGAACATTACAGAGACAAAAGGCATAATGCTGAACAAGACATTATACAGATACATCAGGCAAGTTTTTCGCGTGAACATCTCGAAAGTCACAAGAACATTACAGAGACAAAAGGCATAATGCTGAACATTTCGGTACCAGTGATAAACGCAGTCTTTTCCTTTTCGTCTTCATGTAGGCCTACTAGCCAGAATCTGATCTTCAGGTCCAGCGTTGAAAATAATTGCAATTCTGCTAATGTGGTCAGTATGTCGTCGATTTTTCGATCCTGTGCGGTATCAGGTTAGTTGTCCGTTGGTGATCCTCGTATACCTCACTTTCTTCAGCAATTAATTTCATGGCAGTTCCGTATTCATTCGGTGACAAATGTTCCAAGACTTATCGACGGTTCTCAGTTTGTCATCAGACGTACCTTTGTCCGAATATCTGCTCGTTTTGCAATCTCTACCCATTTCACGGGGCTCGCTCTCCTATGATGTCACCTTTCCTGACTGTCATTTCCTCAGGTGATACGTTAGCAATTCTGTCATAATTAGAACTTGTGCAGGTGATAATTTGCTAGGTGATTCTCCACAGGCTGTACTATTCCAACCAGCCTCATTAATCTTCTCAGTTGAACCAGGTAATCGTACAGTTTTGGCTAATCACAATTCCACAGAAGCCTTCTGAATGGTGTTGAAATGAATTCTTTTTCCTCAAATTTCATGGTTTTCCGCTCACGATCGAAAAAAGATTCAAAGTGAATGATCAGATCCATTCCAGGAATGAACTCGTCTTCTATGTCGATCACAAAAACTTTTCCAATTATTCAGTCTTCCGAAGGTTAATGTGATGTCAGCTTCCCCTCATATTAGTAACTGTTCGTGGGACGGAATTGAATGCAAGCGGTGCTACGCTGTCTTGTTCTAGGATACTGCTGTTGACCAGGGAAACTGAGGAACCAGTATCTATATGACTCATCTTTCGTTCATCTTCCATGTGATGGTTGAACTATCGGTGATTATTTTCATCCTGTTGACGTGGATGACCCTGGGTTATCACTGGATCTGCGCTCCGATCTACTGGCTAATTGTAGTTTTCCTGTTGTTCATCCGAGGACTCCTAGATGATCCTGTCTCCGCAGGTGAGTGGAAATATTGAGGTGTCCTGACAGGTGATGGCACAGTTACCCTGCAATCTTCCCTGAAATTTCATCTCCTATAACATCTGAAGCAGTGTCCTCTTGATTGGTTAGTAGCGCTCCTATTCCTGAGCTCCAATGTTTCTAGTAGTTTACTGAATATCTGCTTTATGCTGTCGATTGAGTGTGACGAAATCATAAGAATTAATGAAACTAATTCCAACTTCAAAATATTGCATACCAATATAAGGAGTCTGTCAAAAAATATCGATGAGTTCAAATGTCACTTGAGACAACTCACATATGCAGCTGACTGTATTGTTTTGTCAGAAACCTGACAATTGGTTTATTCGGACTCATTTCAGTTAACAGGTTATGATTTGATTTACAACAACGGCAATCTAAACCAAAATGATGGCGTCATTATTTATATCAAGTCAGAGATCCAGTATGAATTTGAAATAATTAAAATATATGAACATAAATCAATCTATGTGGAGATGTTTTCTGAAACGAAACAAATTGAAATAATTGCATTATATAGATCACCGTCTTCAAATGTAGATGATTTTTCAGACAATCTGAGGTCCTTCTTCATAAACAACCAACTGAATGCAGATAACAATCTTTTCATCGGAGATATCAATATATTTTATGCGACAATATGATCTCCTTTGATTATTTGAATATCATGTGCGAATTCTGTTTTCTCTCCACTATAAATAACCATACACTATGTGTCAACAATAGTGGATCCTGTATCGATCATATTTTCATCAAAACTAAATTAGTTCAAGAACTTTCATTACCAATCATCATCAAGACCACTATGACAGTCCACTATATAACATTTTTTACAAATAATTATAGAACAAGCCCACCCTGCTCTTCTTGGCCATCATTATTCACGACACACTATATTCCAAATAGATTATATAAAGTTGAAAAATAGATTGTAAAATATATTTCGGGACGCAGTATATCACATGAATGATTCAGAAATAGCAGTGCATAACTTTGTTAATCAAATTGAAAAAAATCAACTTCTACATACATCAAGAAAAAGAAAGTTGAATTAAAAATAACGTGGATGACCATTGAACTCTTAGAAATGATTGAAGTTTGCGACAATATGCACCAAAACCTCCTTTATGATTATCTTAACAATAACTTGAAAGAAAACTATGAATTCTTTCGCAATAGTGTAACAAAAAATGTAAAAAAAAAAAATCTATTTTTATAAAAGAATGATAACTGAGAGCCCGAATGATTCTGAACGACTGTGGTGAAAAATCGAAACCATTACCTGTAAAAATAATACATACGGGTGATATTGAAGATCCACAAGAGATAGCGGTAGCAATGAACAATCACTATACCAACATAGGCAAAAAATGGCAGATCAATTTCCTTCATCTCCCAATTCCGAAACTTTTACCCCTCAAAGAATCCCTAACTCACTGATTCTTGAAGATACAGATCACAAAGAAGTGGAAAATATTACAATGACTCTGAAAATGATATCACCTGGACTTGATAATATAACAACCAGAACAGTAAAAGAGATATGCGGTCTAATTTGTGAACCACTTGCAGATATATTCAATTGATGCATGCACCAAGATCACTTTCCAACGACATTCAAAAAATCTATAATTTTCCCTATTTTAAAAAACGGCGACAAAAAACTCCCATGTCAACCATCACAAATTTTTCGAAAATATTTGAAAAACTTCTCAAGGAAAGACCTACAAGATACCTCAATAAATACAAAATCATTTCGGAAAACCAATACGGCTTTCAAAAGTAACCTCCACCCAAGATGCAATAATTAAATTCACTGCTGAAATGTATTCGTCCCTAGATGAGAGTAAACCATCTCTTCCTGTTTTTATAGACCTGTCGAAGGCCTTTGACACAGTTAGCCATAGCCTATTATCAGAAACCCTGGAGAATATGGAGTAAGAGGAAGTGTACTAGACTTATTCACAAGTTATCTCTACAATAGGACGCAGTCTGTTAAGATCGGAAACTCGATCGGTGCAGAACAGGTTATAGAATACGGAGTACCCCAAGGAGCGGTATTAGGCCCAGTTTTTTTCAATATTTATATAAATGGACTCTTCTCAATGAATAGCTGTGGTGAAATCATAGCATATGCAGATGATACTGCAATATCTGATACTGACACTCATTAGAAATCCCTCAAAAACAAAGCGGAAAATTGTCTTAAATCGCTTCTTACATAGTTACGAACGAGACTTCCAACCATAAACGAAAGTAAAACGTTTTATCCCCCCACTTTTACTTATAAACTGGCCCAACCAATATTCACAAACCTGCATATCAATACAAATTTAACCACCACACCAAAAATTAAATAATTCGGTTCAATTTTAGAGTGGGAAAATCGCATAACCTTCATAATAAAAAAACTTCAATTCTTGGTATATAAATTCCAAAACCTTAAAGACATTCTTAACAAAGAACAACTAAAAAAAGTCTACTATGCGCTTGTTGAACCTTATTTGATTTATGGTTTAATGGCGTGGGGTTGGGAAAACAATATTGAACAATCTTTCAACAAAAAAAAACTCCTGAAAATTATGTTGATAAAAAAAGAAGTCATTCATCAGACCCTTTATATAACGGAATTGATGTTTTCTTTATAAGGCAACAATATTTTTCCAACTGCAATATTTGGCAACACAAACATCGAACAGAAATGAACACCCCACAACACAATTACGAAACGCGAAACGAAAAAACACGTGTTTACCCCCCAGAACCTTGAAATCAATTGGACAAAAAAATTGTATGTATCAAGGACCTGATTAACTTACTAATGAACTTATTATCTTTTCAAATAAAGTGAATATAAGTATTATCATTAATTCAGTCTTTTGTATGTATGTGTGTATATTTTCCTATCTACTAGCACATCTTTTATTAGCCTTTTGTATCATATTATTTTCTTGACTGTTACTCATATTCTCTTTTGCTTGCTTATATTATATATTATATGAGAGGGATTATCATTTCAATTATCATTATATTGTATGTCATGCCTTAAATATATTGAATTAACTCAATTAACTATAATATATATTTCAGTATTAGTTTTTTTTTTATTGTCTTTCAATTCTTATTTTATTTTTTTATCACATTCGAGTGATTAACATATCGCTTCTGATATTATTGTTCATTTACAGTATATTAATATGTATTACTGCATCTATTTTTCATATTGCTACTTCTGTAAATTTTTTGTAAATAAACTTATTATTATTATTAGTCTTATTTGTGTCTCTTGCTGAGGTGACTTTTCAATCGATACTGCTCTCACTCTAGGCCTTGAGGTATTGAAAGCCGCTTTCATTTCCAAGGAACGAACTAGAGCTCCACTGCATTTCTTGAAGTGTCTTGGGTGCCTGTGTATTTCAATATCCTTCAATTCATCAATGAATACCTGCACCGCCAACGGTTCTTTGAAATCTTCCGGGGCATATGGGTAGGCAAACTGAGAAATATATTTTGTTAACTATCCCTTCATGATTTATGATTCATATTGACTGTAAAATAATGTTTATATTCAGCGCTCAATACTGATTTAAATGCTTTAAATCTTTTGAGCGTTATTCGATAATAAGTTTCATTTATCTTTGTCCCTCCATAAACATGTATGTTTCTTGGGATGAATAAACGTTATTATTTATTATTCATTTTGAAGGAAAATATTTTGGTCAAAAACCGTGCTTATATCACACTCGAAACACAAAAATTATTGAAATATCTCAATATATATCTCAAAATTGTCAAATGTGGGGTTTCTGAAGTTTGTTATCACTCTCAAACACCACACTGTTCGGTTCGACTGTTTATAATTTACACGATGGGGACCCATTTTTTCGTAAACATTAGTTGTCGCAATCAGTGAATGCTACTCCAACATAAACATTGAACATTACCAAGAAGGGATTGTTGAAACAAATTTTTGCTAGGTGCAAGGGAAGACAGGGGAAGGATTGTGATTCGTGATCATAAAATCAGATGTGGAATCATCTGTGACTGAAAGATAAGCTATCTTCAATCGTTCAAGATAACCTCTCGGGTGGTGATCATGTTGAAAAGGGATTACATCTCAAAAGGTTATCTTGAAAGATGGAAAATAGTGACTTAATTGTCCAAGATCCTAGATTCGGCAAACCATTTTGGCAAAGTTGACATTTTAAGAAAGAATTATGTGATATGTAGTTGAGAACGTATGCATACTTGCTAGCTGGGCCCTTTCACAGGTAGTAGGTACAAAAGTTCATGAAACCTCACTCAGCTACATTTGAGTATGGTAATATTCGGACACGTAATATACTGAGACAGCCGAGCGTTCCAAAGCGCCAGATTTGAGATATGTAACCTCTGGATCTCGAATGAAAGCGTAGGTTTGAATGCCACCACCAAATGTCTCTTTTTTATTTTTTTTTGCTTCGAAATTGAGAAATGATTTGTTTTGATTTTTTTTCAATTGAATATTCGTCCCAAAACAAATTATTCCTTCATTTCGAAGGGAAAAAATTAAAAAAAACCCTCAGGGGAAGGGGTCCGAACCCACATTCCGTTTCGAGGCTCGGAGCTCTAATCTGTTAAATCTGGCGTCTTCGCCCGCTCGGCTATCTCGCAATATTGAGTGTCAAAATATTACCATACTTCAACGTAGGTGAGTGAAGTTTTTATGTGCCTCTTGTACTTGCTACCTGTTTGATATAACGAAAAATAACTTTATCATTGTCGTAGGTATTCCAATTTCAAGATAGTGACCAGAGTTTATCTTTCAGTCGCAGATGATTCCATATCTGATTTTATGAACATCCTGCTCATAATATAAAACAGATCAATTCAAATCTCATTTCGAAATTTCGATAAAAATGGATAAAACATCAAATCGAAAATAATGGAATGAATTGGTAATATAGGGATTCGCACGCGTTTGTTGTTTTATTTGATACGGCGCTAGCATTGGCCCAAATATTGGGAGGAAATTTAGATCATTCTGAAATATGATGATCAATTGGTTAGTCTACAAACTGTATCACTCGCGCATTATTTGTCATCAGTTCCATCTAATCGAATACAAAGAAGAAACTAACAATATTTCTGTATAGTAGATCCATACCAGAACACAATCGCAACCAATTTCTGATATGAGAACTTTTGTACTTTTATTCACAAGATGAGCCTAAATTTTGAATTTTTCGCCACCAAGATTGATTTAGATGAAATCTGCACCCATGGACGGTGATGTCACCCCATACAATTTAACGGCGTTGTGAAAAGCAGTTTCGAAGTCTCATACAAGTTTTCTGCGTTGAAGAAGCAAATTATGTACGAAACACAAATGTTTGAAGTCTTGAATTTTTTATGAAAATCACTTAGGAACTGATCTCTGCGTTGCGCGGTATAGCCCGGTACGTTTTTCGACTCTGTGCTTATCAATCCTCACACATTTTTAGTTGAAACACTAACGTGGTCTGTTTCATCTATCACACTTCGAATAATTTGTTATGATGAATGATCACATTATGTATCTAGGTTAGATTATTTTTGTTGGTTATGTTATTTTTGTTGGATAGTTATATTGTGTTATGTATGTAGAATATTCAGCTCCGTATGAATGATCTAAATGCCAAAACAAAAATGTAATCTGCCTCACAAGAGAACTGGAGCTTATAGAAAAATATAAAGAGGAAGGATGATATATATATATATCAAAAGATATGCCATCCTTCGGAGGGGACGTTGAGATGGGGGTCCCGGGTTTATAGATGTTGAGCTCATCAAAGAACCCACAGAGGTTTTAGTAACATTTTCGGTTGGGGGAAGTGTGCTCACCGGCGTCGTCGGTGGGAAGCAGAAACAGGCCGACGTTAATTAAATGATGAAAAAATCAGCCATAGTCAGAATAGATGTACCTTTCATGCATGAGGTAATATAATGGGAAATAATGTTTTGGGGCTATTCCTTTTTTTGAGTAAGATTGAACAGGAAAGTTTATCTGCGATTCCTGCATAATAATTGGAATCTTCTCTTGTAATATAATTTTTGCACGAGTCATTCATTTTCGAAACCATCCTGACAACGGATTTCCTGAGAGGCGGATAGGGAAAGGAGTGCCAATTGAATAGTTCACCGGATTTTACGATTGAATTTTTTTATAGAGAATTGATTTATTTATATTATTATTTCATCTGTTGGATAGTTATCACGAATGTAATAATTTATTCTGAAAATGCTCTGAGAGAAAGGCATGACTTTTGAATTCTGGCTATACTTACGAAAAACTATGGGCAATCAAATGTATAGAAATTAATAATAGTAATACGCAGAGGTGTCCCTATGAATTTTGGTACAAATAAAAAAAAATTAATTTTCCCTTTTGCAAAACAGTGCTTGGCAGTTACAAAGCAGGTGTTTTGCAGTTTCAGCAAAGTTCTCGCAGAAACGGCACAGTTGACTGTCTGATATGTCCATTCTTTTGAGGTGATACCTCAGAGGGCAATATCCAGTGAGCAGCCCCGTTACCAGTTTCAAGTCTTGTCCAACTCGAGAAGCTGTTTAGCTTTCCTTGGTGATGGGCTCAGAAGCCTTTGGCTTGTCTTTGTCCTGGAACCTCATTCCAGTGGTTTTTAATTTTGTCAGTTTTCCAGCGCCGAAACTCTTCTTTAATGTAGGCTTTGGAGAGACCACAGAAGGCTTCTGGGCCAGAAAATTGAATGTTTTTCCCTTTCTTGGCAAGGCTGTCTACTTCTTCATTGCCTTTGATTCCCCTGTGACCTGGCACCCACATCAGGGTAACCTGATTGTTCGTAGCCAGTTGTCTTAGGGAGAGTTTACAGTCCAAAGTCAGTCTAGTCTCACGAGTATGTGACTTTAGAGCTTTTAATGCTGCTTGGCTATCTGATAGAATATATTAGAACTTTGCCTCCCTGGAGCCTCTTGCAAGACATTCTTGGTTTTTTAACTATATCACTGTTTGCTTTCCACTTGCATGCCGCAGTGATCATTTGCCTGCTAGGACCGTAGTACCTCGTGTTGTGAGTACTTTTGAGGAATGACAGGAGTTTGGAAATGTGACTAGATTCATTACGCCCTCATTATCATTTGGACTCAGTTACTATCATCGAGTCATAATATACATTACTTGCTTCAAGTAACAACAATTATGGAAAATAATACATCTGGAATTACGAACATTAGACGAGATTCCTTTTCAAATGTTCCACAAACAATAATTGAAAAATATCGTAGTATTTATGAAATCTTACCAATATCGGATTCTTTCACAGCAGAAAATCCGGTATCTATCATTCCACTATCTTCCTCGTATTTATATGAATCTTTCCTGGCTTCCATCAACAAATGAATCAAATCTAGGCGGACGATTCCCTTTTGTTCCCTCATTTTGATCGTCTCGTCCACGATACTCACAAAGAAATCGCTGATTTCTTGTTCGAATATCCTCAACTTCAACAACTGCAAAAGTAGAGTAACATTGAATTGAGATAGTGTCCATTTGGAAAAATCCAGTGGAGTGATCGATTTTTTTATTGTTGCCAATGACCTGATAATGGTAATTTCTCATTCAAAAGACCATACAAATCCATTCCAGATCTTTTCAACCACATAAAGAGCATAAAAAAAAGAAAATAAAAAAACCAGTTTGTGTGTTTTCATCGAACCCCCGTCTGAGTCTCTGGTTCTTCTTGAATTCATTTTTTAGGGCAGTGATAATAATTATAATAAATCGTCTTCATTGATGAGAATGTGGAGGAGAAAGAGAAAAAAAATATTACATAAATGAGAGTTTACGATTTTAGCGGACTCTAGCTTAGAGCTACTCAAACTCAACCAAATCATTCTCTCAGATTCTCAGACGAGATGGAAGCAGGTGAATGATAATGAGTGGATCTTATGCATGAATATGTACAATGGGGAGTAATGTGTTGGGAGCAGAGTTATTATCATTGGTTTATTCCTCAATGGGGCATAGACGAAATGTGCGTTCATTGTTTGCTTGTATTTGAACTTGTTAATATTGAGAATTTTGAATTGCTCAGGTAGATTGTTAAATAATTGAATTGAGTTAAACAAGGAATATCTCCGGAACATGGAGGTGCGATGATGTGGCATTGTCAAATTTATCCTGTATCTAATTTTCCTGGAATGTATATTTCTGCATGGAATGAGCTTACTTTTCAAAGCAGACGAGTGTGGTGAAATCATTAATTCAAATATAGAATTACCATGGTGATGCAGTCTTCAGTTTTACATATTAAGCCAATCTGTTCCTTCAAATTTCTGAGAAATTGTGTCATATTTTCTTATCCCATATATAAGACGGCAACATGAGTTTTGGACCAACTGAATTCTGTTTATGTCTGATGCTAGAAGGCACGGGCCATAAATAAAGTCACAGTAGTTAAAATGACTGAGCATAAAATTATTTCCAGCTTCATGCTCAAAATATGGCGGTTGAAGTGAATGAATTTAAGAGATGAAAACGCTTCCATCGTTAGGTTTTTGAAATGTCCAGAAAATCTGAGTTCAGAATCGAGCTGCACACCTAAATTTCTTGCGGTGTCCACCACTCCCAAGATGTGACCATCGATACTGATCTCCATACATATTCTCTTGAATGTCTTCTTCAACTCGACTTTCAAAGCACATCAATGTCGTGTTTTCAGTATTGAGTTGTAGATAGTGTTGCTGATATAATTTTTGTATTTGACTGTGATCATCGTTAATGAGAGTTTGCGCATTTAAGTAATTGTCAGAATCAAAATTGAGATACAGATCCCCAACATTTTTATACTTCACTACCACCCAAGGAATCTGTAGCGAACTTTCGATTTCTTAAGGGTATCAATAATTAATACTTTCACAAAATGTATTTGAGTTTATATAAAACAAAAATTATTCATGAAATAATACATCTTTTCGCTATTATTGATGAGTTTACAGAAAAGACAGATGATTCAAGCATCACTTCTGACTGTAGGGCGTATAGTGTGAATCAAAGTTGTTTTGTACTGTTTAACAACTTTGGTAATCTTTTAAGAGTCAACGTTTCGAATGTTATTGAATTCTTCATTGAGGATCTGTAACATTAGTTTCTCAACAATTATATTACAAAGAGAAACATTGTTTTCAACTTGCCACCATGCATCAGACATGAGAGTGGTTTCATTGAAATATTATGAGATACTCACCAGAAATAGTTTTTCTGAGTTAAAAAAGTTGAAATTGTGCAATTGTGGATTTTTATTCAACAATTTCAACTTAGCTCAGAAAAACGATTCTTGGTGGAAACCTCATAATATTTTAAATGAGTCCTTTTTCTCAAATCGCTAAAGAATGCCTACTTTCTTGGAGCAACTTCAGATCCCAAAATACGCCCATCCAGTATTTTAGTCCGTTGCTAAGCAACGAACATTCCCAGACCGAAAACGGTCCGGGAAAATTTCTGCCGGCCTAGGCCGTTAAAATCGGTACCTTCGGGTTTTTTATATACATTTTAGACAGTAAATAAATACACGCAAACGACCAACTCAAATTATAAACATTTATTGAATATATTTTTACACATATGGAACGTTTGTTATGACTATTTTTGCTTACTAATAGTTATGTTGCAGTTTGTACAATAATTAAACATAGGCTGAACTCTACCTGATAACAAAAATTAAAACCGACGAAGACAGAAACTGAAAATTGAAACATAAACATTCTTATCAATAACGAATCTCCTAAACTAATTTTGAGTCGGCGCTAAACAAACAAACAACGAATATCATTGAATTTTTCGAAAAAAAATATCAAAACGCCAACGCTTTACTTAATTCAATTGCTAGTTTGTTAGGATATTAGTTATTAATAAGGATTTTTATTTTTCACTTTTTAGTTTCTGTTTTCGTCGGTTTTATTTTTTGCTAAAAAGTTTTCATTTTTGAATTTTTTGTGGCTATTAACAGTCAAATAATATGATTATCTACTTTAACTATTTATTGTTATATAATATGAATTATTTTTGATAGTTATGTTTGGTTTATTTCATCACTTTGTATAATCCATCCTTTAATATAATGTCATTATTGTGACGGATGTAGGAGAACAAAAATAATGACAATAGCGATCTGTCAATGTCAACTACATATGTGTGCCAATGTTCACAAGTGAAAAATCAATCATCACCTATTTTTCTACCCATAGGTGTGGATTATTCCATTCCAAACATGATAAACTTTGAGGTATACCATGTCTATTGAAAAAAGAATAATCCAAATCGGAAAACCCAGTACAAAGTTATGCCTTATAGAATCAGTTAACGGACCAAAATTCACAGCGTGAACGATCGATATCCTCCATTTTGCTGCCCTTAGGGGTGGATTTTTTTGGTCAAATTCAAATGAAGTATACCCTATCCAAATAAAATCATCGAGATCGGACTCTTCTGTAAAAAGTAATGCGTGGTCATATATAGAAAAAAATATACGCGTTGACTAGAGAACCTCCTCCTTTTTGATTTCGTCGGGTAAAAAGTCATTCTCTTTGTCACTTCCCCCTCTACATTTATCTGTTATGTTACCTGAATAGTCGGCGACGTCATTTCTGTTTTCTTCTTTGGCAACTTTCGAAGTGGATATTCAAAATCATCTTAATTTTGGTGATTGACTCAACAAATGAATTCCTTCGATGAGCTTTCATGCAGGAGTCAGTTGTTTTGCTACGAAGTCAGGAACGGACTACCCCCGATGGTCCACACCCCGAAACTTTGAAATGACAGATAATTTTTCAATAGTTTTCAACAAACGTAGACAATTTTCTGAATAAAAGTACTCGTGTGGAG
>JAFIRS010008902.1:0-13673 GCA_018342105.1 Gonioctena quinquepunctata | reverse complement strand
AATCAATCAAAACAAAGGAAAAAAATAGCAGATGTTAGAAAGGGATTACCTATTACAAAGAGAATTTTTCAGTCTTATTTTCAGTCTTATTTTCAGTCAAATATGGCTTTATGCTGAATATTTTACTTGATTTGAACATCAAACTATTTGTCAAAAAATGATGCCAGCCATTGTCAGTAAAAAAAAATCTGAGAAAACAAAGAAACTCAAAATTAAGTTGATATTCTTCAGAGTTTCCAATAGATTGGAGTACTTATACGAGGTGTGACTTTTATATCCACTGTAAATGATAACGCAAAGTGATTTATTAGTAATCAATGAAGAATATATCGATAATTAAAGAGTTTTGAAACTGTCCCAGACATTTTTCTATTTTATGTCATTTTTCACACAGTGATAATCTCAGCAGAACAAACTAGATATAAGGCATTGTTTATTCATTTTTATAATTTTGTTATGGGACCCAAATCATGAAGTGAATTTGTATTTTTTGTCGAAGTTTAAAAAAAATTCATCGATTTGACCATAAATATCACAATTCTAGGTACGGATTTGAAAATACGTAAATTATCTCCTATATTACATTTCAATGCGCGAATTAAAATTTGTCGACGTAATCTGGCAGTTATGACTAATTTGAGTGATTTTTAACCTTTTTATATTAGGTTTGGATTATGTTATAAACCAATTTGCCTTAAATAATCAGGACATGCCGTCAATTTAACATATAATTTTGAGTGAAAATTTCATTGTAGAGTAAGTCCCTGCTTGTGGTCGGTCGACCGCTTAGCCTTATCGATAATGAATAATAATGGATCTCTTAGATGTATTTCAGTACTATACCGAGCTATTCACTATAAATTACCCACCCTTTATTATCATTATTATTGCCTATAGAGAAAAAGTTAAACGTAAAATGTGTGTGGTTGTGACTGAATTTTGATAAAATGCTATCTAAAATACGGTTGATTTCAGGAGATAATTCTTTTTTCAAATGGGATACTCTGTATATTATTGAATTTTTTGAATGTTTTTTTTTCCTGATTTCAAAGAAGTATCATATGCTAATGTTGATTTTTCTGTGAATTGAAAAATCCACGATTAAAATGAATACCCCACAACAGGTTATCTTGACGATGGAAGATAGTGACTAAGGTTTATCTTTCAGTCGCAGATGATTCCACATCTGATTTTATGAACATCCTGTTTATATTTCCAATCTATCATATGCTACCCCTATCTTATACCGTTTTTGAGTTATTAAACGCCAAATAACTTAGACTAGTTATTTGGCGTTTATAAATACCCATCCTATGAAAGTTGACATTTTTAAAGTAAGTTATGAAAATGACAACTATATTATGTTTGTTTAGTGACATTTCTTTAATGGAATAATCAAAATGGTTTACAGTGAGCAAGAAAAAGTTCAAATATTTATACAAAAATAGATAACAAAGATTTATTTGGGAAATTTAAATAACATGATAATTCATAAAATATGTTCAATGTGTCTATAATCAATGTCAATGCATAATTGATAACGTATTCTTATATTGGAAATTGCTTCATTATTGACATTCAGATTCTCTATTTCAAGACGAATCATAACTTTAATTAGTTGAATATTATTTGATCTGTTGAAAATATAAACAGGATGTTCATAAAATCAGATGTGGAATCATCTGCGACTGAAAGATAAACTTTAGTCACTATCTTCCATCGTCAAGATAACCTCTTGTGGGGTATTCATGTTGAAAAGGGAAACATTCTCAATTGAATATTGATAGAAAGATTTTTCTGTGAATTGAAAAATCCACGATTGAAATGAAGTTATTTTTTGTGAATGTCTAACAGAAAACAACTACTTCCCCGGCTAAAGCCACGCTGGACATTAAACTACATCTGATAGATATTCTGAAAAGGCCATAACTCGAAAGAAAAAATCTGTAATTGAAAATTTGCATTTTCATTCAGATAGTTATTTGATTTTCTATTCCAGTCTTAATTAAAAACTCATAAAGATGAATGAGGCAAAGAAGAATGTTTTCCAAAAGAGAGTACTCACCAGAAACCATTCGTAACATTGACGCAGGAGAGACATCGCATTCACTAGGTCTTCAATACATTTTTGTCGACGAAAATCTATTTCACGCTTCCACGATCATCAGGAAGACCGGAAGAAATGGGAAACACATTTTCAAGAAGCAATCTCACTTTGCAAAGATGGAAAAAGTTAGAATCATTTCTTTTGGAGAGACACTTTGAAATTAGACATTCACAAAAAATAAGTTCATTTCAATCGTGGATTTTTCAATTCACAGAAAAATTTTTCTATCAATATTCAATTGAGAATGTTTCCCTTTTCAACTTGAATATTATTATTAACAATGTATTCTAGAAATCCCCAGAAAATTGGACCCATAGGGGTCAAGTCCGTACTGCTAGGTGGTTAATACTTCCATTATTTCCTATCCATATTGGGAATTCATTATTCAAATGTACGGGTAGGACACTATGCGGGGTTTTCCAAATTGCAAATTAAATAGAATGCTTATATAGGAGTGCAATCCCAAAATTTGATATATTCTTTTATTTCTGGTAGAAATAGTGATAACCAGAAAAATTATTATTACAATTTGAAAAAAGTTATAAATTACAACCTATAAAATAATCAGTCTTTTGTGTTTGGGACAATGGAAAAAAGTTAAAATCGATACAAATTTTCAAGCACTTAATTTTCAGAAATGTGTTTTCAAAAATATATGTTTAACTCCTCTATGACCAACAGGAGTTCGCATACTAGTGTATATTTTTCTTGTGGAATTTTCTTTGGTACCTACTTGATCATTGTAATGGATATATTTTACGGTGCAAATCTTCAAATCAAGATTAAAATGAGAAGTTATTTCACCTCATACTCACTATTTCATCCAAATATTACCTATTATTATCCGTGGTTAGCACTATCACCCCCCCTCCTCTGAATATCATTGGGTTCTTTGAAATATATAGCAATGGTTAGAACCAAACAATATTCAACTGGAACAAAAGGAAGTTTACCTCGAGGAAAAAACACAATATGAAGAAAAAGACAAGAATTGAACAGATGTTCAATTTTTAATATATGATATGTTTCAAATCTCTGAAGAAAGAAAATATGAATAATAAAAAATTTAAAATGTCTCTAACCAGAGACGAAACGTCTTACACAAACGCATAGACCTTTATTATAAGAATCCAAAACCCAAATAGAAAACAAAAAGTAAATATATGAAGTTGGCTACATATAGAAAAAAATTGTTATTGAAATTTCTGAAAAACTCTAATGGCGGTTTCTTTCTGCACGTCTGACAACTAGAAAATCCGTTGCGACTTATATCACGTGACCTCAGATTTTGCGGAAATTTTAAAAATGTTGTCTGGGTGCCGAAAAATGGGTCAAATTGAGAAGATATCGAAAAAAATTTATGGGAAAATGTCTTTGGAATCCAACGAGGACTCCCATGTACCAATTTTGAACCAGATTGATGAAAAAAAAAACAAAAATACTATTTTATTCCTCCACCCTTACTGAGAAACATTATACATTCTTGTTTGATCTGGAAACAGCTTTAATACCCTAAATCACATAAGTTTGGGTCGAAACTAATCACATATTTGGGGAATAGACATTTTGCGGGAGATTAATTATGAAAACACGATTTAGTCTTGTCACTGTATATTGATTCACATGAGCTTATTCAATATTCTCAAACCGTAAATAAAATTTAAACCATCTAATATTTGTAATTAAAACTCAATTATACATTATTTATCCTTGCTAAATTTAGTATTGGTTAGTAAATTTGAACTTCAATGACTTAGCTATATTTTTGAATTTTATTAGGCGGCTTTGAAAAAAAAATAGAATTGTTCTGGAAAATATTTCGCCATTTTTCAACATAGTTCTGTTGATCAGTGCTGCACAATTCCTTATACAAATTTTTAAATGTTCTACATTTCGAAATGGCGTTGTTTATAAACATTGCTTTTCAGGTAACTCCATAAAAATAAATCACACCGCGTTAGGTCTGGAGACCTAGCCGACCAAATATTACCTGAATATTGACCTATTCGCTTCTCACCAAACTCATTGTTCAACCACTCCCGCACTTCATTCGTAGAATGAATAGAAGCCCCATCTTGTTGAAATAATAAACGAATCCGCTCTTGTAATGGTAGGTTGTCGATAAATGTAGATATCTCGGCCCGTGAAAAATTCAAATATCGTTCGTCATTTAAACTTTGTTTAAAAAAAGGGACCTACAATTCGCTCATTTAAAATTCCACACCATACATTCACTTTGAAACTAGATTGGTCCTTGGCTTCAATAACAAAATTAGGATTATGATCAGCCCACCAATCTACAATTTTGAGAACTGACGACACCACTTGAGGTAAAAGTTGCTTCGTCAGAAAATAGCACGTTTTTTGAGAAATCACGATTGTCTTCTAACATTCCCTGGAACCATGCACAAAAATGAAATCGAGCGTCATAATCCCTGTCTCGTAGTACTTGCACAAATTTTGGTTTGTATTGGTGAAAGTGATTTTGCTTTGAAATTCGTCTAACAGAGGTTTGAGATATTTCTGCCTTTTCTGCCATTAAACAAAGTTTGTTTAATTGTTGCACAAATAAACAAACTTTGATTGGCATTATATTTTTTTTGAATGGAACAAAAAATAACAAAAACAACCATATACAACAAACTGTTCGAAATTTTTATATTGAAATTTTTCTAGAAAATTCTATAAAAATTACAAACAAATTTTTTTGAACAGTTTGTTGTATATGGTTTTTTAGTTAATTTTTGTACCATTTAAAAAATATAATGCCAATCAAAATTTATTTAATTTTTAATTAAATCAACAATTACATTATTCATAAACAAATATTCTTATTAGGTAGAGAAGAACCAATCATTAATTTTAAAGAAATGAAATTCTTGATATATTATTTAAATATGAAAAATTAAAAAAACTGTTATACACAATAAAAACAAACAATAAGCTTTTTTTCAATTATAATAAACTAATACAAAAAATAATTTTTGAAAAATATTCAATTTATCCATTTGTTTATGAATATTTTATAAACAAATGTTATTTTTTTGTTTTAAAATGCCTATGACAGACATAAAACTAATAATATTTAAAATATCAATATTTATTCGATTTCTCATATTTTGTTAACTTTAGAAATTTATAATTAACAAAAAAATTAACTTTTAAACAATTTCATGGAGTCATTCTGTGAACAATTCGGTTTTTAATCAAATCGGCGGTTCCAAAAAACTGCTTAATTAACAATAGCCTCCCATTATCAAAATTATTGAAAAAATGTTTTTCTAACGAAATTATATTTTTTCAAGTATTCAAATAATATAATTTTTTTTTATTTTTAAATCTATATTTTTATATTATATATTTTTAAATTCATAATAAATATTGAATGTGCATTGCTCTCTCGAGAAGTGCTATTTTCCCTATTTTCAACGTTGAGTTAAAATTATAAATGATTGAGATATACTTCTGGGAGTACTTTTTCATGTGAAATTTCCTCGTCTTCAAGAACCTGTTTTTTTATTTTCTCTGTCATCAATAGTTTTTGAGCTGTTGCCAAAATACCAAGGCCGTTTTAATTTATTTTGTTTTTTATTAAAAATAGCAAAATACGTCTTTCTCAGAATGACATCCCGAATCGAATGAGCCATCGCTGCTACGATTTTTCGCAGAGAACTCACGCAATAAATGACGTCGCACATTCAAAGCAATTATTTTTTAATTTTTAGCGCATTTCAATAAAGGCTTGTCTTTAAAAAATACATTTTTATAATTATTTTTAAATTGAATATTATAGAAAAACTAATATTTGAAAGTCAAACAATGTATACATGCCTGGTCAGTACGTCATCCATTTGTCAATAGTTTCGACTAAACGTGCCATCGCAAGTCGAGTTTTATATATAATTATTAGTTATTATTTTTCGAAGTGAATTTATATAGAGATTGAAAGTAGGTATTGTAAACCTCCATGAGTGATTTTGTTGAATACTCAAGGGATATCCGTTTTTAAAACATAATTTTTAACTTTTTGAAATCTTTATGGAATTTTAAAGCAAAGAAACCCAGTTCGGTTCTTTTTTCCTTTTGATTTGAGTTACATCGAAATATTAATTAGGCTTACAGAGATTTGGTCGTAGAGTTTAAGGTTCACACAATTATAGAAATGCTGTTTGTGTTTTCCAATTATATGTTTTTACATGATACGTCAACTTGATTGATGATAATTCCACAATCCGACTGACGCCATCAAGTTTTATTTAGAGATCTTAAAAACCATGTAATTGTTTTTGTAAAACTGCCTCTCTTGAATAGGTCTTTCAGTGTCTTCCGGTAATGAATGCTGTTTTCTTAAGTTTCCAAATGGCTCGGTAAATGATTAAACACTTCGAATCCATTGTAAGCGAATGAGACTTCAACGAGGTTTGGAGTGGGTATGACCAGTTTGAAATCATTGATCTGACAGGGTGGCATAGATAGATAGACAGTTTCATTCATCCTTCAGGTGTACATTCAGCACGATACAAGTAGGACAAGTCAAAATTATATACAAAATATAGATACACAATACTCTAAAAAAACAGCACACATAAAAATTGGGGCTAAAATACCTGACATAAACAGACACATATAAAATCAGTAGGGGCTTAGAATACCTGACAGAACAGATGTACATATAAAAGACATATAGTCAACAAATCAAAAGTCACAGAAAAAACTTGATTCATGTAGTCATAGACGTAAGGGCAGCCATATATTCTTTCGTAGAATAGCAGGTTATTGAATAGTTTTTGAACTTGTTTGGGTTCATATTTTTTTTTAAACATATGTTGGTGACATATTGTAGATTTTTACATCAAGAGAATTTTTGCTAGATTTTTGTAATCTCATTCTGCTTGGCCTGATTAATTGGCGGCCCCTGGTGAGGTAATTGTGAAAGTTTATGTTTCATAATCTTCTTTATTTCTGTCTATTTCTAGTAGAAGTTGGTATATATATATATATATATATATATATATATATATATATATATATATATATATATATATATAATATATATGGATGGTAATGTCATGATTTTAAGAGATGAGAATAGTGGTCTACAGGAGTCAGTATAACCGGCACCTGCGATTATTCTTATTGCTTTTTTTTGTAGTAGAAAAACTTCATCAGCCTTTGTGCTATTACCCCATAAAATAGTTCCATATGAAATATTAGAATGGAAAAAAGCATAATAAGCAGGTAACAGTGCATGTGAGCCAATAATGTCTTTTAGTTTCCGAAGTAGGAAAATGTATTTTGAAAATTTTGCACATAGCTGCTCTATGTGAACTGACCAGTTTAGCGAGTCATCTATGTCGCGTAATTTCACACTGTCACCCTTGGTTAGAAATGTGTTTGATGAGAAAAGTATTTGTTGCATTTTAGTCGTGTTTAACAACAGGTTATTTCTTCTAAACCATGTTTCCGCCTTTTCTTGAGCTAGATTTATTTCATTTAATATTACATTCACTTCCTCTCCCGAGGTAGTCAGAGTTGTGTCATCGGCAAACGTGATACAGTCATAGAGGGAAATTCGAGCGAAAAGGTCATTGACGTAAATTTCAAATAGGAGCGGGTCTAGGAGTGAACCTTGCGGCACACCACATGTAATAGGTTCTAGATTAGAGATGTAATTTGAATCCTGTACAACATGCTGCTGCCTATTTGAAAGATATGATGAAAAAAGATGAAGAGGTATAATAACCCTCTTATGCCGAAAGCCTTTAGTTTTTTCACAAGTACCGAATGTGAGACACAGTCGAATGCTTCAGTCAGGTCATACAGAGCAGTCACAGTGTGTTCGCCTTTCTCAAAACCTTCTGTAATATTGTCAACCACTTTTTTTAGGGCATTTATAGTAGATGATGATTTAATGAACCCGAAATGGTTAGGGTTATAATATAATAGCTTGTGCTTAAGGAGGTATTGATAGAGTCTATTTTTTAGGATGATTTCGAATTTTTTTCCAAAGATAAGGACAATACAAATCGGCCGGTAATTACCAATTTCATTCTTATTTCCTTTTTTGGAGATAGGGGTAACTCGAGATATTTTGAATTCGTCCGGAAATTCACCTTTTACTATGTAAGCATTGAGAAGAGTCGTTAGGGGTTCAATCAGATATATCGCTGTTTCTTTCATTATTTTGGCATTGAGGTCCTATAAATCAAACGAATTCGAGTTTTTCAGTTAATATTTTGCATTTTCCGTTTCCAAAGTTGTGATGGATTGTCTAGTGGAGTCTAGTTGTGATGGATTGTCTAGTGAAGTATCAATTTCAATGAGTGGAATAGAACTCAAGTTTGTTCGTGATATTTCTTTTGTTATTTCAGTACCAACATTCGCAAAGTATGGATTGAACTCATTGGATGTAAAATTGTTTTCTTTTATGTTGATACTTTCGCTGTTCATTTCAAATCTGATGAGTTTCCAGCTATCTCTAATTTTGTTGTCGTAATATTTTTTTTTCGCAGATATAACAATGTTTTGATACTCACTGTTCATTATTCGAAATGGCAGAAGATATTTGTTCCTTATATTTATTGATAAAGCAAATCAGCAAGGAAATACCATATACCGTTAGAATTTTATTTGCGACAACATATACTCTACACTAATTCCGTTGGCTGACCTATGAAATATATTTAATTGTCATTTTTATATGACATAAACATATTGTATATTAGTCCTTGTCGAGATACTTGTATAAGAAATTACATATTTCATAAACGATCCCAATCGCTAAATGTTTCTCCTACTACAAAACACTGTCACAAAAGTTTCTTATCTAGAGCTGCATTAAGGTCTCCGAAATTCAATTTATTTTCTAAAGTGCCACCAGGAAATTTTGCTCAACCCCACTGTTATTCAGAACCCAAGGTATGTCATCAAGTACTATTATATATAAGTTTTGGGTATATGAAATGAAAAAAATCAGAAGAATTATTTCATCAAACTGTGTATTTAAGAAATATATCCCTATTTTCTCTTCATGGTTACAAAATCATACATTGAAGAAATTAAAGTATTTTCACAAGAAAGCAGAAGAACTTAGACCCGGAATGTATCACAGCATTTCTTCGAGCCTTGATGTCAGAATCTCATTTTCCTTTATATTTTCTTGAAGCACCATCATTGAATATGCTAATATATGAAAGCTGGAAATGATTTTTAAATGAGGAATAAACATATTTAAATTCCAGATTGAAAACGTATCTTCCTCTACAACAAATTTTCCTGGGCAGATGACTTCAATATCGAGCATTGAATAGTAGGGCGAAAACGAATCCTATGGAAATAGCGTTCTAGTAGGTTTTTGAACACGCTCCACAAAATGCCTATTTTGGATACTGAAAAGAGTCCGCAGAATGCCACTTTGGCGTACTTGTACTGAAAAAGTAATCATGATAACACTTTAGCGTACTTTTTTTGTTTATTCAGAAAGATAATTAATATCCTAAAAATGTTTCAGGAGACTCAATAAACTATAGATTAATTGAATATGTGTATAGTGACGGCATACGCTTTCTTCGAAATATTTTTTTGGAAAACTTATTTCAGGAACAATAAACACTGATATTTCAAGTACATATTTGACAAACGTGTCATTGATAAACAAACGCGAGCAATATTTTTGTGCAGGTTCCTTACACTACGGTATGGATTAAAATTGAAAAATAATGTAAGATTTCTCTTGACTTACCAGCGATTCTGGGTATGTCCAAAAATGTATGAAGCATATAATTATGAAGGACAAAAAATGTATTTGTGTGTCCATGTATGTGTCCGATCTCAACATGTCCATAGAAGTGGTTTTCAATAATATGCAAAAAACTATGCTATAACTAATTTTTCCGGGAAACCTAAAAAACTCTTTTAACATTTGTCAAAAATATCTAATTCGAATGGTGAACAATATTGTACGACTAGTGTCTTCAGAAAAAATCTGTAAGCGAGGTGACAAAATGTGTGAGGCGTTTCCGTTTTGTTTATTTGGAAAGCTAATACAATTTTTTTTTATATAAACACATACACAAATGGCTTTAACGGACATCATCTTCATATTCCGATACGTCCGCTAAAGCCTCATTTCACGTACTGTTAGATAAACTACTATTTTATAACAAGTATAGGACGAATCGGAATGTTTACGGACCAGGCGCCAGCTGAGTCCGGAATATGAAGTTAATGTCCACTAAAGCCATTTGCCTATTCTACATACTGCTTTTTTTTTGGATTCCAAATAAACGGAATGGAAATTTCTCGTCGTGTTTACAGATTTCTTCTGACGACACTAGTCGTGAAATATGGTTCACCATATAAATTACTTCTACATTAGACTTTAAGAAATGGTAATATACGTTCTAGAACTTTTTTTGAGTTTCTTCCGTTCCATTCTCCCCGTGAAAATGAGTTTAAAAAAAATATATTCATCAACTTTTTTTCAAGTGTATTATCCTCAAATTTTAAGTCATAAAAATGGAAGGGAGGGCCTGGTACATTAATGGAGAAAAACAGTATATCAAATTACCATTGGTTTCGGTGCAAATTCCTCACAACAATACATACATATTTTTTTTTTCCATAATTATATAATTTGTGAAAAAGTTATGTGGAGTGGAATGGAATGTTCCAAAAAAACTCTCAGTCATACCCCACAATGTTTATTTCCCTCTTTAAAACAGGGTTGGTACACGTTTCGGACCTATAAAGGTCCGTCATCAGCCAAAAGAGGAGACTAATATTCAATGTATAGGTTTAATATAAATATTAGTTAGTTATTCACAGGATTAGAAAGTAGAAAATTGTTAAAAGTTTGAAATATTTTCCAAAACGTTAAAAGTCTTTCATGTTGGACGAAGATCACATTTGTTATAAAAACAAGTACGAAATGAGATTTTCAGGTCCTCATCGATTTGAAAATTGTGCTCGGAATTAATAATGTGATTAGCAAATGAGCCTTTTGTGTTGGTTTGGAGAATGTTAGAATCAGGATTTTTTCAATAATTTTGATGTTCCATGACTCTGGTAATGATCTTCCTTCCACTCTGACTGATATATTGGGCATTGCAAGATGGGAATGAACAAGAAATTGAGTATACTCTATACCTGTTTTGTAAACGAATGTTATCTGCAGTATTACGAGAGTTTTTGATAGGGTGTGGCAATTGTTAAATGAGATGATAATATCTTTATTGTTTAGAATCTAAACATTCCTAACATCATTGAAAACTTTTCCTAGGGATGAATTTTCTCACTTCCTCTCCAAGGCAAAGTATCCTATGAAACATTTTGACTCGATACAATAAAAATATCATCATCCATTTTACACTTGCCACACCCTATCAAAAATATTTTGTATTACTGAAGATATCATTCCTTTAAATAACAGGTCTGGAATTCACCCGATTTCTTGATAATTCCCATCTTGCAAAGTCCAATATATCGGTCAGAGTGGAAGAAAGACCATCACCAAAGACAAGGAACATGTCAAAATTATTGAAAAACATCCTGGTTCTAAATTCTCCAAGCCAACACAAAAAGCTCATTTGCTAATCACATAATTAATCCCGAGCACGATTTTCAAATCGATGAAGATCTAAGAATCTTACACGCTTGTGATTAAAGCAATAAACCAAACCTTCTAGAAGTTTTCGAAATGAACTCCTCCATTAATAACACTAATAATGTTACTTCGTTGAATGAACAGATCAACTTCGATTGTATTGGTTTCTTCAACTGCCCTGTTTTCTATAAAGAAAATGCTCTATTTTCTAATTTCCAACTAGTTTTATCAACTTTGCAGTATGTCACGTTGAATTTGGATATCACTTTGGTTCCTTCCCCGTAATTTTATCCTTCTCAGCTAGATACCACTTTTATTAAAAAATATCGCTATTTACTTATCCTCTCCTTTAAAATTCACGTTCAGATGTCAGGTATTGTATACTTAATCACAACAAATAATTCTGTTGATATTTATCAAATGTTTCTTTTCGTCATTCATATAGCTGCTCGTCAATAGGTCGGATTGTTACGTTATCCAACATCTTTGTGTTTTTGCTTTTGTATCCATACTTGTTTTTATATCAAATGTGATCTTCGTACAACTTTTAATGTTTTCGAGAATATTTTAAACATTTTACAATGTTCTACTTTCTAATCCTATGTGAACAACAAACTTATTTATATTAGACTCATACATTGATGTAATCCCCCTTTTTAGGATATTAGTCTCCGTCTTTGGCTGATGATGGACCTTTATAGGTCCGAAACATGTACCGTCCCTGTTTAAGAGAGAAATAAACATTGTGGGGTACGACTAAAAGTTTTCTTGGAACATTCATAATTATATGCACTATAAACTTTTGGACTCCCCCATAATCGCTGATAAGTCCAAAGAAATCTTGCATTATGAGATATTTTCAGTTGCCATACGGTATTATAATAAGCGGTTGTGTAAAAATAAAGTAAGCCATTGTTTATAAATGACGCGTTTGTCATATACTTGAAATATTCGTGTTTATTGTTCCTGAAATAAGTATTCCAAAAGACCATTTCAAAGAATACGTGTGCTGTCACTACAAAATTTCAATTAATATAGTTCATTTGAAACATTATTTATTTTGGAATATTAATTATAAATTTTCTGAATGAACAATAGGAGTCCGCTAAAGTGTTACCATGACGAAGGAAGTTTGTGGATTTTTTTCAGTTTCCAAGGATGGCATTTTGTGAAGTGTGTACAGAAAATATTTACTCACCGATATTATTTCACAATGTTCGTGGAAGAAGAATCATATTTGGATTTCTTTAAGGATGTTCATAAAATACGAACTTTTAAAATAGCCTTTTGGGAAGTATGCACGTCGAAGAGGTAAAAATTATCACGTCGTGTTGTGTCTAAATGTTTTTCTAGCGTTTATTTGGTGAATTAGCATCCATAGTTGGTATATCATAATTCCATATATTCATTGAATCGTCATCGTTATCAAAACCCTATTATATTCTGAAGTGACATACCCCACTTTCTGATTTCCCTTCATTGTACATACTTTCAATTTCTCTATATTTTTTTCAATTAACTTCCGATTTCTAAAGTCATATTCAAACTAACAAGATATCTGGCCAGCATACAAAAGACAAATATTGATTCTCCATGTTTAGCCAGAGGACAGTATTGCGTAAGAGTGTTGAACGTTTTGAAGAATGGTTGTCATATAGCATTCTAATTGTCCACAGCATTCCGTTAACATAGGTGTGTTCAGTTTCAACGAAATATACTTAGTCATTCGTTCTTTACATATTCAAATTGTTTGAACAACTCGTTCCTCGATATTATATATTGTCATATAAATTCCAGAAAGCAGCACTTGAGAATTAATTCCATGGCGATTTTGTATGCTTGGCTAGTCTCGGTGACTAAAACATATCCTTGATGAATTAATTCATTTACATTGGTTTGCGGTTTCAAATAAGCTTCGATTTTAAACAGCTACCAGTATCAAATGGCTTTTATGAAACATAT